>WAAG01047265.1:0-26471 GCA_013390105.1 Tichodroma muraria
TCTGCGCCCTGCTCCTGCTGGCGTCCCAGTGCATGGGCTCGGCCGCCGGGCTCTTCCCCTTCGGGGAGCCCGACTTCTCCTACAAGCGCTCCAACTGCAAGCCCATCCCCGCCCCGATGCTGCTGTGCCGGGGCATCGAGTACCAGAGCATGCGGCTGCCCAACCTGCTGGGGCATGAGACGGTGCAGGAGGTGCTGGAGCAGGCGTCCACCTGGATCCCGCTGGTGCAGAAGCAGTGCCACCCCGACACCAGGAAGTTCCTCTGCTCCCTCTTTGCCCCCGTCTGCATCGACGACCTGGACGAGATCATCCAGCCCTGCCACTCGCTCTGCGAGGAGGTGAAGGAGAGCTGCGCCCCGGTGATGTCCGCTTTCGGCTTCCCCTGGCCCGACATGCTGGACTGCAGCCGCTTCCCCAAGGACAACGACCTCTGCATCCCGCTGGCCAGCAGCGACCACATCCTCCCCGTCACCAGGGAAGGTAAGAGGGAAGGTCGCCCCCGGACCGGCAGTATCTGCCCTCGATGAGGCGCCCCGACAGCGGGGTCCCTCCGCGGCTTTCCACGGGGGAACGAAGGCGCCTGCCGTGAGTTACAGCTCGCTCCGGGACGGGGGGACCGGGGAGGTGGCCGCAGACCAGGCTCAGGGAGGCTTTTCCAAGGGGGCCGGGGAAACTGCAGGCACCGTCGAGGAGCTGTCACCAGCCTGCACCCATCTCCATCCTCAAAGAAAAGGTCCGGAGGTTCGGCGCGCATCCGCACTGGAGCCGCGCGGCATCCAGAGGGTCGGTCGCCTTGCACAAGAGTCGTCGCTGTAGCGCGGAGTGTCGTGTTTCCACCTCCCTCCCCACTCCCCTTGTACTTTTTTACCGGTTAAAACAAAAACTTCTGTTTGAGGCGTGACCTTGAAAGCCCACCGTGACCCCTGTAGCGGGTCTGCAGCAGGATAAGGCGCCACAAAGTGCTCGGGCAGCTCCGGGGCTGGGGGGAGAAGGAGCAGGCGCTGGGGTGAAGGGATGGAAAGCTGGCGTTTCCCAAAGGGTTCCCTACGCCACCTGCTGTTCCTTTCTCCCCGGGTCTGACGGGGACTGTTGCTTGCATTTCCAGCACCCAAGGTCTGTGATGCTTGCAAAAACAAAAATGAAGATGATAACGACATCGTGGAAAACCTCTGTAAAAACGACTTTGGTAAGTGGAAGCAGAGCTCCTCTCGCTTGAAACTTGAGAGTCGAGGATCAGGTACAGCTCCCAGTGGAGTCAGTAAGAGATGTGCCTGAATAAAGGCAGGGCTTTGACCACTGGGTCACGAAACACAAAATTCCACCTTGGAGTAAAAAGTAGCCCTTCTTATCATTCTTTTCTGTTCACTGTTTTGAAGTAGGGCTCTTTTATATGGATGTTGATGGCAAGCCCAGTAAAAAGCAAAATTTAAAAAATAAAAAAAAGAAAAAAAAGAGAATCTTTCATGCAGACTATTGCCTGGGGAGAAGTAGAGCAAAGCTTCATTTAGATGTTTGAGACAGAGCCGCATGACCAATCTCAGTGTATCGTAAGAAAGACTCTCTCCGCAGATTAAGAATGAAGCTCTATATATCATTTGACAGAGAAGGTAATGCACAGACAATTGGGGATATAAACTTAATGGGAAGATCTGGGGTTAGAAGAGGACAAGAAAGCCCCTTCAACACAGACAACTGAAGAACACATTATCCACACATTAGCATTTCAAGAGCAAAAGGGAATAAGGAGGGGAATCCTTTTACAATAGGTCAGTGTTTAATACCTGGAAACAGATTTGTAGTATAAGTATCTACAACAATTCCAAAGTCTTTTTTAAAAAAAAAAAAGAAAACAAAAACCCACCCAAAACATGAAACCATGATTGTGGGACATAATTGTTAAAACAATCAATAGTTTTGGCCTGGCAAATTGCACTCAGATAAATCCTCCTAAAGCTAAACATGCCCCACAGCTTCTTACAGAGCCATGTATTCCCCTCCTAGTTATTTTACCAAATCGAATGCAGCTGTTGGACCAATTTGCCCTCCATGGGATCTATTCTTTAAAAAAAAAACAATGCATGTGAAATATCATTTCCTTACAGGTTTGCCTAAAATCCTCTCCAGCCTAATAAATTAAGTGTAGAAGTTTTGAGCTGCAGCAGAGATCAGGTTTCAGATTAGGTCTAGGTACATGCCTCCCCACCTCCCCTTCAAACACTACTTTCAGGAAGGCTGTCCTCTCCCAGCAAAAAAAATGGTGCTCTGCCTAGTGTAGCAAACGTGCCCTCTCTCTGTTGCAAACAGGAGAGAAGCTGGAAAAAATATTAATTTAAAAAGGAAGGGAAGGGAAGGGAAAAGAGGGGGAGGGGAAAGAGGAGAAAAGAAATCCAAAAAACCTCAACCCTAAGGTTGATTCAAACTGAAATGACTTGCATGCCCTTTGTGGCTTTAGAAATGGAGCCACCTGCTGCCTCTTCTGTCAGCCCTGACAGTTTAATTAGCAATAGAGCACCTCCCTCCCCAGGTCCTCTTTATGTGCACTAATGGGAAAAAAACCTCTCAATCTCTCTCCCTCTCCCCATTTCCCCCTCCCCTCACTCTATTAGCCTTGAAGATAAAAGTGAAGGAGATTGCCTACATCAATGGGGATACCAAGATCACCCCCGAAACAAAGAGCAAAACCATCTACAAGCTGAATGGGCTGACAGAACGAGATCTGAGGAAGATAGTGCTCTGGCTCAAAGGTGGCCTCCAGTGTACCTGCGATGAGATGAACGACATCAACGTCCCCTACTTGGTGATGGGGCAGAAGCAAGCTGGGGAACTCGTGATCACCTCACTGAAGCGGTGGCAGAAAGGGCAGCGGGCTTTCAAGCGGTTCTCCCGCAGCATCCGCAAACTGCAGTGTTAGTGGCTTCGTCTCTGGCTGTCCTCCAGCAGCCACCCCTGCCCCAAGCTCTCTGGGCCTCCTGCACCTTCCTGCTTTGGCCCCCGTGAGCCTCGAGATGCCGTGGGCACAACGCACGGTGACCGCTGTCCGAGAGGGGAAGAACCCCTCCATTTTTGTACATAGGTTAAAATATAATAAAGAAAAATAACGACTATTTTTGGGAAGTATTAAAGTATCTCGCTTAAAGCTTGGGGTTTCTTTTATGGTTGCAAACGTGACTTTGGTCTGAGGTCTTTCCCTCTTCGTTTCGGTAGTGCTGGTTCATTTCTATTGCTGCTTCCCTGTTTGCGTGCGTGCCTGTTGTGCCGCGGCAGGAGGCGCGGGGAAAGCCAAGCGCGCGGCTGGCCTGTCACCGTGGCCACGGCGCTTCCGCTGAGGTGACACGGCTCCCCGTCCGTCCTAGCACCATAAAGGTCACGTCACCACTCTTGCATGTGATACATAGGCACCAGTAAGAGTATATTAACCACCCTCACACTTTATTTTCCACAAGCCTGAGCCCTTCTCTCTCAGAAAAAAATAAAATAACAAGTTTTGGAGCTGTTTGATCTGAATGCAACTTTTTTTATTATTATTATTTTGCAAATTAAACCATCTGTAGCCTAACTGTAATATACCTAGTGATTAATCTGAAAGAGTTGTAAAATATTGCTTTAATTAACCTTGTAAATACTCCAGATAAATGTTATATTCTTGTATATAAACTTTACATCATAGTTTACTCATTGTCTCTGTCTGTATTCACTTTAATCCATTTTGGGTGAACTGGGAGAAAGATGTCCAACTGGACTTTGTCATGGCAAAGCAGAATTTGTCATTCCACCCAAAGTGGCCAGTAGCACAAGGAAGCCTCTAGTGCTGCAATCAGAAAATCTGTAGTGGACCTCATTTCCCTGAAGATGAGCCAGCAAGACACAGGACTGAGGTTCAGTCAGCTCATTTTAATTTGTGTCTTTTGAGATCTTGGAGATGAGGCTTCTTTTCTGTGGCTCCTTTGTTCGACTGCCTGCATTTTCTCATCTTCTCAGAGGACTTCCCTGACATGGAATTGCAGTGAGACCACCGTCTTAAAAATTAAATCCATCTTTCCATTTCTTGAAAAAGATATATTAAGGAGAAAAATGTCATTTGCAATTTCCAATTCAGAATAATGGTAGAGCAAGGCATTTTTTTGTGTGTATGTACACTCACTATTCTTATTGAGAAAGAAAATAAAACCTACCTAATAGTGTAACAAAATGGATGTTTTTCAGCATTTTTCTTACAAATGTTTTCTGATAAAGAGTATTACCTGAATTTTATTGTACTTACCCTGAAAAATAGTCTTGCTTCCCTATGCTTTCTATGTGCTGTTGCACATAGAAAATTCTTCTTAATTTCACGGACAGGATGAGCAGTCCCATATTCCTAAAAGCAACGTTTTATGTTAACTCTTCACTGACAGTATACAAATCCAACACTAAACTTTTCTGTAAAGTAAAAAAATCATATTATTTTCATAAATTTAGTGTTATTTTTCATCACCAAGATCAAAAGATGAAAAGTAAAGATCCAACATGTGCACTGTTTTAGAAAAATTAGTTATTTGCCCTCTCCCACAGTCTTAATGCATTCACTACACCTGATACAAACAGTGGTTGGATGTTGGCCATGCAAGAAAAGAGTAATCCTCACAAATGTCCTCAAAAGTACAAGAATTTAAAAGCATTTTTAAAAAGGGAAAAAAGTAACCAATCACCAAACAAAACCCCCATTCCAAACTGGCTCTAAATTATTTTGTGAAATGGTATCTGTATTTAAAGGTCAATACCTTGCTAAAATGTTATTAAAAACCTTTCTTCTGAATGAACCTGACTTTCCAAGAAACAGATTTGACTCTTTTCATGTTATGGTGTAATTATTTTAACATCAGCACTCTGTCCATCATCTTACAGAGCCGTTTGCATTCAGGTGTTTTATCACTCTACCCATTCTGCTCAGCATATGAGGTAATGCCTGTACCTGAACAGCCTTGGGTTTAGAGGGAACAAGCTCACAGATACAGAGGAGCTGTCTGAAGATGAACCTGCAGAAAACAGGCATGTGTGCCCCTTGGAGGAAAGCACTTTGAAGAGGCAGTTGTTGCAATGCAGTCACCGGGGACTGAAAATGAACAGCCAGGATTGTTGCACACAGCCTGCCTTACAGATACTAAGCTGTCCTACAGCAGCCATAAAATTATCGTAATTGGGCTGTCCTAGAAGGCAGCAGTACTGATGCTGATGAGGACAGACAGGCCACAAGTTGCTCAATCTGGGGTCATGTTAAGGCCAAGACCATATAACAGATTTTTGCCAAATTACTTAGATGTATGAAGACGTATCACCTACAATCAATAGTGCCATGTCTTTAAGAAAAACCCCGTTCCACACGCCCCTTCCTCTATCACAACATAAACACAGTTACACCAGCAAAATCCTGTTCGTATCAGGACAAATTCAGAAGAACAAACTAAACTGGCAAACATTCAATATTGCTAGTATAATCAGCATCCTGGATTAAGAGCACCCTGCCATACAGATGCCCTACTGATAAAGCCTTCTGCATGTGGCCCTTGGCTGAATCACTGGGACTATCCACTCTAAAGGTGAATTGACAGGGGTAGGATTACCTCTCAGAGAAACAGGATTTAGGCAAATGTGAAGAGTAATGGGCTTTGCCTTTTCCCATAGTTCCATTACCTTGTTCTAATAGTATTGTATTTAAAGATGGGTCATATCCACTTCACCAAAAGTGTCAATGTTTGTCGTACTGTTTCTAGTGGTGTAGAAGCCAGACATTGCAAACTATTCAACTGAAAATTAGGATTTTAAAGTCAGAGCCTGAGGAAACTTCACCTCTCAGATACTAGCAAAGAAGTACACACATACGTTTTTACTCTTACTTGCTCAAAACTAACTGAAAATCTTTGACTGTGCAAGGAAAATAGTGAGCCAAACATATAACAAAAATTATCAGAGCCTGTTACTTCTCATAATTGTGTCACATATACTTCAGAGTAACTTTATTACCTGGTATGGTTCACTCCTAACAACGTTTTCTTTCAATTGATGGAGAAAGGCAACCCACTGCTGCATTTTTCAGACACTTTTTGTCTTTTTCTAAATAAAACAACGTTGTTATGCAGCCAATTATGTAGCTTCCATTGTATTTGCTTTCATAAAAACTATAAAAGCAGCTGACTACAATAGATTAGTTTAAGAACAATAATAATGACACTTGACATTTATACAGAAGTTTCCATTTAGTTTCTCAGACTGCCTTCGCAAAAATAGGCATTAATATCCTTCTTTTGCAGATCAGGAAAATGAGGCACAGTGAAGTGAAACAACCCATTCAAAACCACCCAGCAAGTCTTTCACAGTCAAGAAAAACAGAGTATTTTTTTCCTCCAAGTTTTATGCTCTAATCACTAGCCCACAGCAATCAGAATGATGTATAATCAAGCCAGCACTTAGATTATAATTTGAAAGCATAACAGCAACCAGGGCTCCCTCCAACTTCTTCCTCGCAAGTGTGTAAAAAAAAAGTCTGCCCAAATTCAAATTTAAAACCCATCAGCAATATTCCTCACAGTCTTTTCCTTTCTTTCTTATTGATCGTTCTCTTTATCCTTTAACTATTTCTTAACCTTTGTTTTCTCCCTCCCTTCTCATTCACTTCAGACACCCACAGAGAAGCCACCCAGCCCCTCTGTCAGCCCTCCCATACAGACACTTTTGCCCTCAGAATGGTTTATTAAAGAACTCATGCAATGTATCTACACACAAGCCACAAAAATCCCAATGACTGGTTCAAGACTTAAAAAGACCCATGTGGAAAATCCAGCAGGAGACATGTAAATTTAATTAATAATTTTCTCTGGGGACAAGAGTGCAGTTAGATGCCACAAGAAGCATCACAGACACATGCTGGTCAGCTCAGGCCACTATACTTATTCTGCAACAGGAGAATATAAAGATATTTAAGGAATATGTGAGCAAGAATGAAGAAAAAACAGGTAAAACACACTTTCCCTTGCTGACCAGGTCTCCGGCATATCTCCCTGTTGTTATAACTTTTGTGTAACCTTTTTTGTTGTATAACCTTTGCTCTCCAATCTTGGGCCATGAAGCACCTCTCTCAACCCTCTTTCAATTCCTCTCTTCAGCCACCGAGAGTATCAACCAAGAGCAGAGCCACCAAGACTCAAGAAGGACCACCACATTGTCCCCTGGGTGCCTGCTGGGACATGAAAAACCCTCCTGCAGCCAGCAGAGCAGCTCGGTTTTGGCTGCTTTGGCATCCCGCTGCCATCCTCACCAAACCTACCAGCTCTACCAGCCTTTGTGATGTGGCCACAGTTGGCAGTGCCAGAGGAAGGGCAATGGATTGATTGCTACCAGAGCAGTAGGCAGCCTTCCTTAGGCAGCTAGGCTTTTGTTATTGGAGCCAGAAGTTCCTATTTCTAGGCTTCAGAGACCTGCCTGTATGATTTATCTAGAAGTTGCTTTCTTATCAGCAGATGTAGTTTTAGTACAGCCTGACTGTCTGGTGAAACAACCACAGGAATGGATCTTGTTTGCCTCTGTATGAAGAGGAAAGAGCAAGATATTCACATCATAGGAATCCAAGACCCCAAGCTCTCTTACAAACATAAATTAGCCCACACTATATCCCTTTGGGCTGAGTTTAATAGAGTAACATTTTCCAAATGCATCAACTGCTTTCAGGGTGAGCCATGGGCTCCTAAATCACCTAGATGCCTTGGAAAATATTAGCCGCTATCCCCCACTGGAGTTAAAGCCAGTTGGCCAGGGTCAGCCAGCAAGCCTGTCACCCAGCCAGGAGGAACACCTCAGCAATCAGCCAGCCAGCCCATTGCTCTCACAACTGATCAAAATAACCAACCAACACAGAAAGCTGCACCGTGGAGCAGCTGATGGAACAAACTTCAAAACCAATCACTACCCACAGAGAGCAGCTGTCGGGGCAGAAGGACGAGCACAAGTTAGGGGTACTCTCAGTGTCTCACAGGACAGACACAAGAAAGAACTTATATACCTTCTAAGACTCACAGAAAGACAATACTATTAATGCAGCTCTTTTGAAACCCAGATGCTGCAGATCATCCTTTTGGAGTAATTTTCAGACCACAAAAGAGATGCTAGAATTGTGGAGAATTTTCTGTTTGGACGCAACAGATTGCCAACAGAGGCATGGCCAAAACTAGCAGCAACTGGCAGATTGAGGACTGATCTAAGAAGGTAGCAGAAATGCTAATTTAAGAACACTTTCAACTTTCCAGATCTTTGTTTTCAGAGCTTAACCCTGACAGTCTTCCTTTGACATAAAACTTTCCATATGGAGCCGCTATGGAAGGACAATTAAAGAGTTTTCCAGTGATACCTGTTCTTATCAGGCAAGAGATAACTAATCCTTCCTGGCAATTTCCCTACATTGTTAGTTAAATTCAAATCCCTAACATTGTCTAATTGCCTTTTTTGTTATGTGAATCTCCAACCATGCACCATAGGGAACCCAGGCTGGTTACACACTGAGACAGGTGCTTTAGTAGCTGCAGGACTCACATCATTAGGCACATGCAGAGCTATTAATCATTTCAGTTTACACTGAGGCACAAACCTGAATTAAGCCAGGCAACTTCCCTAAGCAAAACAATAGCTTAATTGTAACAGGTAAGGAAAAAGCATTTTGAGAGAGAGAATTTCAGGAGCTAGGGCAACTCCTTACAAAAAAAGAATCAGGAAAGACAAGAAAATACACTATAGTTTAAGAATTAGGAGGTTTAATCATTTGTTTTCAACAAGGGAAGAAAAATAATTTGAAGATAATTTATTCGCCTCACACAGCCTGTTACTTTCAAATGCTGAATTCCTTCATATGGGAAAAGTTGCCTCATTTACATTCTGTGATCTGCAGCACTGCAATCATACCAGTGATATGAATGGCGGGTTGTTTGGTGTTTTTTTCACACAATGGGGAGTTTTAAATAGAGATGGATTTCAAAGGCATCTAGTAAAGCACAAGTTCAAAGATTTCAAAAGTATTCTTAGGTTTTGATTTTTAAAGTAACTTACACAACAGAAGGAGGGAAAAAAAATAACTTTACTGGAAACAAAGTAAGGAGGCATTTAAAATCCTGCTAGATGCTTACAGATGCTTATCTGTTCCTTGTGGTACCCACAGATATTTAAAAATCTGGCTGCAAGACAACCTTGGAGAGTTTAATGTACCTGGCACCCAGGGATTTTGGAAATGAGACCTAGACTGCTGAAAATATTAGCAAGTAGCGGTGTTATAATCTATCTCACACATGTGAAATGATAAATTTGTCTTTACTCTTTTGTTTCAACATTTGACTAGAATATGATACTTACTCGAAAAGCTGAAATAAGACATCTTTGCTTCCCCACAGAAACAGACTTTATAAATTCGTAAGGTACCTCTGGAATTCTAAAGCTAGCTCTGCCTTCACAAGAAAACACTGCATGGAAATCAGTCCCTCAGTTCAGAACTAAGCTTTAGAAACCTTTCTAGAAAGATTAGCATCCTTCTCAACTTTGTACTGCTACATTAAGTAGATGAACAAGAAAAGATTTGTATTAAATACTTCTGTCTACAACACAATACAGCTGGAAATTAAATTGACTGTTAAGACTTGCCTTGCAACTGCTACAACTCACTAGTACATAGGAGTAGTATAAAAGTCAGAAGTATACTTAGAGTACATAGAATTACAGAATATTTTGAGTTGGAAGGGATCCACAAGGGTCATCAAGTCTGACTCTTAAATGAATGGCTCATACAGGAATGAGACCAGTGAACTTGGCATTATTAGCACCATGCTCTAACCAGCTGAGCTGATCTCAAAATGGATAAAAGAAATGCATTTCCTCGCATGTGAAACTCAAAACGATCTAGAGACATCTAGAATATGGATTACAATATAGCGCATCTATGCTGATAACATGCCACAACCTACCTTAGGGTGAAGTTCTCTCAGCAATAACTACACCTATGGTTTGCATATTGTATCCAAATGTGAGCTGCCCCACAGAGCAACCATTTTCTGCACCTCACTGCCACCTGTGTGCTCCCACCATCTTCCTGGACCACACAAGGCAGACAGTGTGTGGGCTCAGCTCTTTTACCCAGCCCCAAATGAGCCCTGAATGAAAACAGCTAGATACCATGAGTGCCTTGTGGTGAGTTTGGCAGCTAAGCAGGGAACCTACCTAGTTCCATGGCTACACCATCTCCATGTCTGCATGGGGACCAAGTGACACAGGGAGATAACAAAGTGCGCCTCAAAAACAGGCCCTCAGCCCAGACATTTGCAAAGAAATAAGTGTATTACAGCAGACTCAGTCTTGATTTGCTGCTGTGGCTTGCCCAGCACCAAGGTAAGTTGGTGAGGGCAGCTAAAGCATTTGCAGTATCAACTTCATCTTGGTACAGCCTGTCTCTGGAGCACATTAAAGGGTCCCCCAAGGACCTACCCTTCATGACAAGGAGCCAGGGATGGGGTGCTGTTCCAGCACTTGAGCTCCCACAAGCCAGGAGATGCCAGTCAAATGACCGTCTGCAGGGCAGGGCTCAGCACACCTTAGTCTTGGACATGAAAAATATAGCTTTTCAGTCTTATGGTAGTCTTGATAAGGCTGAGTACTTCAAGGCCCAGGCTTGCAGCATTTTCCAGCTGAACTCTCTTCCTGGTTGTCTGTCTCTCACACTCATTCTATCTTTGATCTTCTCAAGGAGAAAAAGGATCTAGAAGAACTTGTGGAAAACTTCACACACAGCAGTACTCAAAAAAGAGATAAGAAGGAGGTGCTGGTGAGCACTGTAATGGCATAATCTACTTCAGTGGGAGATTCTCGTCTGGCTGATGCATTTCATTTCTGACACACTATTGAAAGGATAGTGCAGAGACAGAGGCTAAAAAAAATAAAAGAGGACAAAATTTGCCAGGGAATTTGGTACCAACACATATTCTAGGTGGACTTAATGAAGTGTGAAATGATGGCCTAGAGCTGGTCCTAGGGAAATAAGCAGCAAAATTCCATATACGTTAATAGAAACAGAGGCTATTTTAAATACCAACATTGGCTATTTTGAAGAGTCTGACTGTTCAGCAGCAAGAGAATCTATTTTCTAATTTTCATGCTATGTATAAGTCAACGACACCAAGGATTCAGAGGAGCCATTCCTGCTCAAATCCAAGTAGAAGAGAAGCATTGTGAGTAGATTTAATGGAGCCATTAAATCTACTCACAATGAAGGGTACTTCAGCAGGGTACTCTACTACCCTACTGAAGCCATTGCTCTAATACAGCTGATAGTTAAAATGCAATAGCTCACTAAGTCCAAATAAAATATGTATTTATATGCAAATGCAATAGTAAAAGCTATTGGGAAGAAAAAACATCAACCCTGATTGTCATTGTCATTGTGTGGGCAATATAAAGAGGTGGAGAAGTAACTGTGGTCAGGATCAAGTCATTCTCATAGTACTGTGTCAGGTAACTGGCTAAGTGTAAAGCTGCCCAAAGTTCAGTGAAGTCAGCCTGGTGACATGTGGAGCAGATGCTGAAAGCCTGACAGCTGGAAAGGTTGGAAGCACTTGTCATCAAAAGGTGGCAGGAAGCTTATGTCAGCTGGAAAAGAGCCTAGATGCGTGTTGCTAGGGCAGCAGAGAGGGTTTTGACAGATAAAAGTGTTGGTGAGCAACAACTAAAGATAAGAGTGAAGATCTCTGGGAAGGCGGAGGAGGGCTGGCTCTTCGCATTTATCTTTAGTGATGGGGATACAAAAGGTCACTGCAAGCCCCCAATTTGGGGCAAGGCCTTGCATGGTCCTCAAGTTATCTGCCACTATCTAGCTTAACCCTAGAAGGGAATACTTAGTATGACATTCATGCTCATTCTCAGTGTTATGGTATAAATGCTACAGCTAGCAGGGAGGCTGCAGATGAGGAAGAAAGCAAGGGTTGTGGGGAAGAAAATATTCATCTTTGGGAAGAGTTAGATTTGTTAGAATTGACCTTGAGAACCTGAATGACAAAATTATGTCCATGCCTGGAAAAGCACCTTGGTTTTGTATTTTACTTTCCTCTAGACATATTCAGGGTAAAGCAACAAAGACATAGCAGATCTGTCCTCAAGTAAATCTTATTTGGTCCTGTGAAAAATAGAAGGGAAAAAAAGACCCAAAAGTTCTTTATTGGGATAGCTAAATCATAAGTATGCTAAAGAACAGGAAGAAAACCCAAGGTCTATCCAAAAATGCACAATCTTCAGAAAGATTGATAAATAAGACCTTGTTAGTTGCTGGTTTCAGTCCAGATCCAGTAAAAAAACTAGAAAACAACAAAAAATAGAAATCCTTTCTCAAGTTTTTTAAAACAAGTTCCCCCACATGTATAATATTGCTCAGAGATTTTCCAGAGTAAAAGCTTCTTCAAAAACCATGATAAAAGTTATGGTATTGGTAGCAATTTCAGATAAATGGAACACCCAAGGTCTTTGTCAATTTTCACACTATGAGAAGTTTCATTAATCAAGTACAGCTGGCTGAACATTTTTTTCATTATATGGTTTATTGGTTTGTATGACTGAAATAAATTGGGGAAATTCACCTCGTGCTGTTTCCCTTTCATTTCCAAGGTTGGCAGTGGACGTTTCTGAAACTACATATTCCAGTTTTGGTATCAGATTTGCACAGTCACTGCTCTTTGCTATACTCACTCAGGCACACTCAAAGAGATAAGTGAGACAAGATGGCAAACACTTGTCCANTCTGCCCCTCTGCGTTACGTGTCTCAGTTCACATTGAGACCTTAGCCAGTAACCAGAGAATTTGGTAACTACACACTCAAATGGGGAGTATGCTCCAAATTATATAAAATTATAGAATAAATCGGAAAGAGAAAGAATAAGCCTATGCCCCGATGACTGTGCTACTCGCTTTGCACAGCAGTGAGAGGACATGAAGTAGGAGGGCCAGAGCCCTTCCCTGATCCTTAGTCTCTCTCTTGCCTCTGTAGATGTGTGCTATGGCCCCACATCAGACTCACAAACAGAAAGATTCAGCACAAGAAACCGGACCCACAAATTCTGATTTACTTGCTTGATCCATTTGGATTATTTTTTTTGATCTAGATATCCTAAAAAAGAAACAGAGCTCCACCTCAGAATACTTAATTTCCAGCATTAAGACTTTCATCCAAGTGTTAAGGCAAACATTTTAGTAAAAAGTTTGAAGCAGTTTGGAGTCTTGAATTTAAGTTGTTAACATCCCAGGTAAATTGCCCTACTTATTCAAACAGCAGATAGAATGGGAGAGCTGGGACTACTTCTCTCTCATGTTTATGATCCAGTCCTTTTCTTTTATTAAATGTACATGAAAACCAAATGAAACAGTTTGCCAGGTGTTAAAAAATGTTTCTATAACCTCAAATCAATCCTTGTGCTGTGCTAACAATTCTAAAGAAATTAAGTTTCCATTCAGTCCATAACATTTTCTTTGCAGCTCAGCTGCCAAAATACTTTAAACCCAGCAACTATTTGCACAGCCCTATAAATTAAGTTTACTAAAGGAAACAATTAGCAAGCCTGTAGCTTACAGGAATTTCAATTGGTACTTCTACAGTGCATTGTTTAAGTAATTAGAAAATTATTCCAGCTATTGTAAGTATTTGCAACACAAATCTGGTGCACATAGATGCTGTCCTATTAATAATGGAAGCTATAAAAAGCTTGAAAAGCTAGTCTGCAGAGGAGGTCACATGCTTATTATTAGTCTAACCAGTATATGTTTCTCATTGTTACTGAATAGCAATATTAAAATAAAATAGGAGCATATAAGGAAATGTGCTCCTGTGCTGCTTTGAGAAATTTGTAAGAAATCTAAAAATATAGCTGTGTCACTTATTCCATTCAAGTTCAAACAGATGAGTTTCTGGATAAAGACATGAACATCATAATTACTGAAGTTAAGGTGCACAACTGAACTAGAGTTCTGTATGGAATACTTAGCAAAGCTAGAAATCAGTAGCAAGATATCGTGAAACCAAAATGAGTTTCCAAATGAATGTCTATTTCCAAATGGAAATAGCGTCAATCATAAATGAGATGCTTTAAGCACAATTTAATACTAAATCAGTAGCAAGATATCGTGAAACCAAAATGAGTTTCCAAATGAATATCTATTTCCAAATGGAAATGGTGTCAATCATAAGTGAAATGCTTTAACCACAATTTAAAACTCTCTACTATCTTGAAATACAATTAATCCACTAAAAGACAGTAATACCTCCAATAACGATCAGCAGCCTTAAAAAGTTCTGCACCTCCGATTTAGCTATTAAGCTCTAGAGATGGGCTAGCAGCCAGATGTTTATAAACTCTTTTCAGGTTACGATTTAGTTACGGTTACAGGGTTAGACAATGTACTCTCATTTAGCCCTCCAACTGACTAGCTTAACCATTATCTGTCACTACACTGGGCATATGCACCCTGCTGGCTGCCACTGTCCAATGCCAAGTCATCTATTTCCCCGCCACTGCTCGGCTGAGGCTGCTCCATTCATTCCCTAGACAGCATCCTTTCAGGGGAGCATTACAGGCTCAACAGACCTCTTTGTTGGAGTTCTATTTACACCACCATTTTTTGTTACTCAGATTGTGAAAGGAAACAACAGGAGATGGAGAGGAGATGGACTGCTAACACAGTGGACCAGAAGTCATCAACCCCAGTTCTTTGAAGTGATATGCACAGTAAATACGGAAACTATACCAATATGTGAAATAACCTGGTGGTCTAAGTGCATTTCCCAATAGACATGCGGATCTATATCTACAAGAAGTCAGCATCATAATCAGCAATAACTGGCAACCTTCCCCACTATTTATAAAGAACTGTAGTGTAATTATTCACCCAGCTCCCATTGATTATAATGGGATTTGGCCGGATAAATCCCCATGTAACTCTTTGAAAATTTGGGAGCTTTAGGGCAGTAGCTGCTCTGAGGTGTAAAACCTTATACACATTCAGATGGAATGTGCTCCCTTCTGAACACAGCTAAAACGCAGCAGTAAGTACTATGAGCCCTTGACTTGATTACTGCTGTCTGCCAGCTGTTGTGAGATAGAAATGCACCTCCCTGCAGCCGGACAGCACAATGACTGTGTGCCTCTGGGGCAAAGGAGTGCTGGAGCACATGCCAAACTTTGAAGATGTGTTTAATTCCCTTTGACTTCCACAGGACTAAAGCACGCACATGACTGCTTCATGGCCTGGGTTTCAGCATATGACCCAGGATGTAAGGCATACAGCAGTGCTCCAGAGCCCTCACAGCAGCTTCAGTTGTCAGGTTTTATTTGGGGAAGCTGCTTTGCACACACCCCAGGCTGCTCACACTGTGTGCCATGGGCTGGCTGCTCCTTGCCCACACCACAGAGACTTTTGCAGCCACATTGCTTCACTCCATTGACTTCAGCAGGAGCAACACTGCATTTCAGTGAGTGATAGCAGCACCAGAGCTTTTTATACTGAGGTGACAGACACAGTATGTTGAGCCACCAGCTGAGCAGGCATAAAGGGCTTAGAGAACTAGCTCTGTGCCTTTCAGGCAGCTCTCTTCCAGCAGACAGCAGCTCCATTAAGGGTACATGTGTATTGCTCATTTCTTTACCAATCTCTGTCTGAAATACACCTGTTGTCCCCAAGCCCTCTTATCTTCATCATTTAGTGCACCACCTTATCATCCAGCTTCAGCTTCCTCCCTCCTGCTCCTTCCTGAGCTTCCCTGAATGGCAGCTCTGTGCCTCTTCAGTTACCACATTTTAAGTTTGCAAGCTCATGGCACCATGTTCCACTGGCCATGCTGTCCATTGGCCCTTCCAGCACTCTCCACTACCATCTTCCAATCCAGTGGTGCCTCAGACCAAATAAATACCAGCAGAGGCAAAGTTAATGTTACTTCTCTGTGACAACCATCCCCTATTTCTATAGTGGGAGAAAAATACACCAAATAGTGGTGTTGTGGAAGATAAGCCTTCATGTGCTGCATTCACCATGGCCCACAACCAGTCTTTCAGAACATGTTACTGGTGCACAGATTCTGGGGTTCTGGGATGATATATATCTCACCTACTTTTATTTTATAAAATGCACATTATTTATTTCCTTTTTCAAAAANCTAGTATCTAAAAAATTAAAAATTACTAAGAGAAAGTATGTTGTTATTGCAGAAAATTTTCTTTTCCTAAACCAATCCCATCACTGGGAAAACAAGGGGATTGGTCCTTGAATTTTCATTATTCAAAGTAAAGGGGCTCGTTTCACTAACTTTTGCAGATATGAGGAGAAAACACATTTTAACATCCTGCTTTTTGGCAGATTAACTTACTATTTCTTTTCTGGTGTGTTTTGCTGCTTTTTAAGAACACCTTCATGAGCTAAAAGTGTTCTTCTTTTATCTGACATAATCCAGAAACTGAACATAAAATAGACAATGTACAGAGCAGTGTGTTTGTGTGCAGGTTTCAGTGCATAGAAATTTGCACTTTTAATTTTAACCAGTGCAAATGACAAATAAAAGCAATAGCCTTTCAAATTTTTCAAGAGGTCCCATATTTGCATTTTATGGGGTAGTTAGAAAAACAAAATTTTATTGCCTTTAGAGGGGAACAATTTTGAGTAATTTGAGCTTATACTGAAACCAGCTAATCTCCATCTTGCTTTATCTGTATTGCTTTATTTGATCATAAATGTATCCAATGAATATTTTTATGTTATTTTATTTTTTTGGTAAATTGTATGCACTATGAGATAAAAAATATATTAGTTACTATTATTTTCCCAATGGGTTTTCCTTTCCAGTACAGTACTGTTTTGTAGTAATCACATTGAGAATTTGCCAAAGTTATCTGACAGACCCAGCCTAGAGCTTCAGCAATTCTGACATTCCCCCAAAAGTTCCAACAAGAAAAACCAATACATTATTTTTTACTTCCTAGAGCCCCAGAATCCAGCCTAGTTAATCAGAAAAAGTTGTTTTCTTGTAAGGCTACAGCAAGCCTTTGAAACGTATCAAGTTTATGAAAACCTAGACAAATCCAGAAAAGCATTCTTCAGGGAAAAGCTCAAAGAATAAAATTTAAAGTGTTTGTTGTGTTCTGTTGATTGGTGGGTTAAAGATAACAACTTACAGGGCTGCCTGGTCATCAAGAGGTTGGGATGGAAAAACAGAGCCCCTGATGTTAATTGCACACCATTTAAATTTGGCTTAGGCTATCTTACACAGCTCCTTGCTTTTGATTAGATTTCTGCCAAGTGCTCAGACTCTCTTGTTTGGTAAGTGCTACAATGGTACAGCATGCACAGACTGAACTTGGGTGCTGCTGGTTTATGCAGAAACATTCCTCTACCACCCAGTCCCATTTTGGCTGCCTGCTTCTGTTTCTTAGAACACTATGGAAAGAAAGGGGAAAAGTAGGATAGTAACATATAACTTTTCCCTTGAAAATTTCTATATTGTCAGAGGTAAATTCTCTTTAAACTTCCTTTTTTTTTTTTTTTAAAGAGATATTGCTGTTGCATTTTAAAGAGCACTTAGAAATATAAGCCAACTACTTTTATAACAGAAAAACATCTAATGATTTAAGATTATTGCAAAGATTTTGATTCATATTCTGGGTTAAATGCCCAGTATAGAATCTATACAATGAAACTGCATTATGTTATGACATGCAACCTACTGTATTGAAATATATACATATTTTATAAATATGTACTTGTAGGGAAATATCTAGGAAAGGTTCACCACTCCACGGTGATTAGGGACTTGTAAAGGGTGGCCATCTCTTCAGGATCCTCAATAACACAAGGGGTCAGAAGACCACAAGTCACCACCATTTTGGTATTCTATGCATCAGATAAAAAATTAAGTCATTACATGGCAACAACAAACAATAATAAATTTCAATTTACTGCTGCCTTGGAAGGCTTTGAGAAGGCTGCTCAAGAGATCTCTCAGGCCACTTCCCCACAGCTTCTCGTCAGGCACATGAAGCAAACCCAGCAGGGAGAGTAATAAAAACTCATGTCCTCCCTCATGTTTAGAACAGAGAGTGGAAAGGCCAACAGAGGTGGTCTGGGCTGCACTGGGTCAGATGGAGCAGAGGGCAGCTTTGCCTTCTCTTGATGCCAGGCTGCCAGCACTGCCACTGAGACACCATGGGCTTGGGTGGACACCTGGCAGTGGCACCTTGACCTTCCTTCCCACCCCTGCAGGGGGTGTGACTGCCCCCACGGCTGTGCCACGGTCCTGGAGGGGCAGCAGCAGGGCCGGAGGGAAGAGGAGGGCAGAGGGTGGCTAGAGAGAGGCTGGCAGTGCCGGGAGGTGAGGGGCAGCTGTGGCAGAGCGTCTGGCTGCAGCCGTGTGTGTGCGGGCTGTGCGCATACGCAGGTGCATGGCGAAGAGGTGGCGTTGGCTGTGCGATGAGAAGCCACATTTTCAGCTCCGGTGTCCCACAGGCTGGGAGGGAGCGCAGGTCATGAGGGAGGCCAGATGCACCCCAGGCATCTGCAAGTGGCAGAGACAAGCCTGCACCTCTAAAGGAAAAGCCAGTGCTCCTGCTCCTAAAGAGGCACTCGTGCTCCTCAGCCCACTGGCTTGGCATCACCCACCCTTCCTAGCCAGCCCAGCAGGACTGGCCACTCTCTTATCAGCTCACTTCTGGGGACCAAGACTGTCAGGCCCTCCTCTGCCTCTGTGCATTTTTCCTTTGCTTTTGGAGAATGGAGCCATCAAGAGACTTTCAACTATTTCCTAACCTAATACATCTTTCACAGAATTTTACAGCAGATGGCAAGGGTGAGATGTTAGCTCTCTGTGCAACTCTATGCATTGATCATTATCATTCTTCATTACAACTGTAGCAGTATCAAAAAGCCCAGGCACAATTTTTGGGTAACGTTAATTTGCACCTCATTAGCAAGTACTTTTTACTCAGCCACCAGAAGAGAGGCCCTGATTGCACAAATGGTATCTAGTCTTTATCTGAGTCTGCTGCTGACAGACACTGTGTTTACAGGAGAGTTTAGCATTTACAGCAAATACTTTTTTGCCTCCTCAATTTGCCACTACTGAGTGGACACTGGTGAGGGCAAGTCATGCACATGGCTATACATTCACTGATCATCCATTGCATGCTGATGTTACAGATCCCTGCTGTATCCAAGGATCCATTCTTTTCTTGGAGGCCAAGTAACATTTTGACTGTCACATCTAAATTCTGGCACAAATAGGCTGATACATGAAGAAAAGATGTCATTATCAGAATGTGTCGGGTTAAAAAAAAACCCAAACCAACAAACTAAATAAACAACAAAAAAGCATTTTCTATAACTTCCTCACTTTAGTAACCTGGAAAGAAGTATACAATACTATGAAATACTAGCAAGTGGTCTGCTGTCTTTGAAATACAACTAATTTTAAGACCCAGTTAACTGGGTTAACTCTCTGGTTAACCTAGCTTGCTACAGAGTCAAATTATGGTGTGCAATGTTGAGTAAAGTGGGATCTAAACTATCCCAAGCAATTTCCAGTTTTATTGCACAGTGACAAGAGACATCAGATTCAATTAGCAAGACATGAATGCATTTTCAGAATCTGCAAGTTTTTTATCACTTCCTAGCTGGTAAACAAATAAATTATGCAGTGTGAATTGAAACACATCTCTGCTTGGAGCTATATAATGTAATTGTTGTAATTTAATTCAGCTCTAATGAGATTAGAGTTTGCGTATGTGTAATCCAGTATTTTTGTAAAGATACATTACCATATATTTGAACTACAAAAGTAGTCTGTTTTATCATATTTGCTGACTTGTCAGCACCTTTACTTGACTCTGCAAAAGTTTAGTGAGTGTTTTCTTTACCCTTGCTCCCTCAATTTGATCCTCGTGACCTTCCAAAGACACGAGATCAGGAGCTTCTTGCCTTACATTTTTTCTGAGAGAAACAGCAAAAAGAGCTGAGAAAGCAGAATGGCAGCTGGACATCTGGATGGCTTTGAAGTTCCTGCTAGGTGAAGTTGTATCTTTTGATACTTAAATCCTTCTAAGAGTACACATCTCTCCCCAAGTTGGTGGTGACTTGGGCTCCCTGTTTCTCCCCTAGATGAGTAGAAAGTGCCATGCAATCCTTTAAGGCAGATGGTAAAAGTGTAGTATATTCCTCAGTACTCAGGAGCAAAACTCAAAGGCACATCACCCAGAGAGCTAAGGTGTACATGGCATAAAACAACATAAAGGGGCACACTTCAATTCTTATTAAGTATAGCAGCCACCACCACATATGGACATTTCAACTGGAAAAAAATACTGTAAAAAATAAGAAAAAATTATCCCCTTCAGTTTTATAATTTCTATAGAAAATTAAAAGACATTTACAGAATTGGAAGATTTGGAGGAAAAAGAAGAACCAAACACCCATCGTTGATAATGACCTTCTCTGAGACAACTCAGTTTGGAACCAGGAGTACTAAGTACTATCTTTAGACTTCATTGAGTATTCAAAGCCAACTTTTCAGCCTCTTTCTGTGTGAGCTATACCACAGACTTTACAGTGTACCTGTACAGTTGCTAGATTAAAGCACCTGAAAGATCAGACCCAAACCTTTTTGATTAAGCCTGGAAGACACTTTGTTTAAACCTCAGCTTGCTAATTTTATTGAAGTGATTTTGCCTCCATGTATTGAAGAAGCAAAAGAGAATTTGCTGCCACAGGAAGCCTGGAGAGGCAGTCAAATACCCATCCATGAAGAATTTAATAATTCAGCTGGACTCAGCCCTGAGCAACCTGATGTCCTTTGTTTTGTGCTAGTCCAGATAACTGCCAAGGTCCCTTTTGGTGGAAGTCATGCTATAACTGTAGTTTTCTAGAATACCCCATCATCCCAGCTGGCCAGTCATTCTGAAGGAATTGCATGACCACTATTCCTGATGTACTGCAAGTCCCTAAGCACTGTCCATGCAAGAGGGGCAGAGGCAACTTAGCAACACATCCAGCAACTCACAGAACAAAGGGGGTGGTGAGGGTGAAGGGAAGAAAACCCTCATCTGGCTGTAGTTCAACATGAAGTTGAATACTTGTTGAATACTTGTACAGTATTTGTTTTGAGTGTATTTCAGGAGAGTGATTTATTATCAGCAGAGGAAAAATGGAAGTAAGGTAATTTGCATATTGCTTGCAAATACTTTAATAATTAAAATCGTATGCTTATTGCAATACCAGAAACATTTAACATTTTGTTCACGGAAGTATATTTAATAAGGAATTTTCTCGAAAAACTGTACTGAATTTTCTATTATGGTAGTTTAATCAGTTCCTCAGAAAAACAAAATAGGGAGCAGCTTTACCGTGATCATTATGGAGATTGCTGCTATAGTACAATGTTTTCCTTAAGGTGCAATAAATGTAATGCTTCCTGTCCTTGCAAGTGTAGCGTAAAGAAATGATCCTTTAGCCGTCATCTTAAGACCTGCTTCGCCGGGGGACGGGAGGGAGACGGCGGAGAGGAAAGCTTGTTAGCCCCCTGTTTCCTCCTCACCTTTTCCTAGCTCCTTAATTACTTATTACCTTAATGACGCCATCTCCAGCGCCGGGCTTGCCCGTGCGCTCCCCATAAGGGGGCACCCTTGGTTGCGTCCTGAGGGGCCGCGGCGGCTGCTCCGGGACGCTGCTCCCGGACGCTGCCCCGGGACGCTGCCCCGGGACGCTGCCCAGCGCCAGCAGGCTGCCGGCAGGGGAGATGCGGTGTCCTGCGGTACCCGCGTGAAGCTGGGCAATGACACGTTCAGCACTGGTGCCGGTACCCACTGCGGTGCTGCGACGTCTAAGCTCAGTATCCATCATCTAACCACTTCCTTCCAAATGGGAAAAGTTGTGGCTACTATTGTACTTTGAAGAAGGAATGGGTAAGAGCCACGTGCTTAAAGCCCATATCCAGATTTCTGCAAAGTCAAAAGTTTTAATTGGATGCAAACTTTGGCTAACATGAGATAGTAACTAAGAGCAACAAAGAATGGCTTCTGGCTTTTGCCTGGTTGCTTGCTCAAACCTGGATCCCAACCGGTTCAACACTGGCTGTGTGTGAGCAAAGAGGCCGCTGCCCATCAGCCACCATAACACAAAGTCTGGATCTGCAACTCATCCAAGGCAGGCATCACACAGAATGTTGCAGCTCCCTTCCAGGAATGGAGACAGTGCATGTCAGTCTCTCTAGCTTCATTTCAGGTTGTAGCTGAGGTGGAGTCAATGCACACATAGATCTGTAAGCCAGGAGGTGCTGCTGACTCCTGAAATGTAGGCCCAGAAGGCACCAGGTCAGAGGGAAGTGAACATCCAGGTTAATTTGAGTCAAGCTCAGATGAAGAACAAGATTCTTAACTACAAGAACATGAGACTCTGATCTAACACAGAAGCTTACTCAGACTTAGATATGAAAAGAGACTGATTTATAGCTCTAAGACAATCCCCTCCTTCCTTAGGGGCTGAAGGAAATTTTTATTAACTTTAAAAGGAAGAGAAATACCCCTGACACTTCTCACTTTATATAGAAGGAAGCAGAAACAAGGTTTTAAGCCCTCTTCTGAGTTCCCATTTACTTTGGATATTGCAGCCTTGGCTGTTGCCCAGATTGTGCTTGTTCGGTGGAAACAGAGCCAGTGTTGGTCCTACAATGTAAATGGCTTGTCAGAAAGAGCCTCTTTGGAGCTGTCTTGCTTAAGACAACATCCTTCTCAGGTTACAGGTGGGAGCCACGACACAGCCCTCAGGGGTGACATCTAGCAAGACAACCAAGCCTCTGTGGAAAGCAGCAAACCATGACTTTTAGTGAGGTGCGGAATAGCTTTACTATAGGAAGAAAAAAATAAATTGTGTTTTATTTTCTGTGTATGTGCACTGATGCTGTCAGTCTTTATCAGGTTCAAACTTTTAAGGAAAACACTCAGAGTTTTCAAACTGTCTAATAATGGGCTACATGGGAGAAAAATGTCACTACCCTTATCTAGATGAAGTATTGCTACAGACGGTTTACTGAAAGAATTGTAGATCCCTATTCATCAAGTTACTCAGGTACATGCCTAATTGGAGAGAAAGCTTGTTTTGTGTTTAAGGTGCTAAAACTGGGGCTCAGGGTGTTTTGGCTCACTTCCTTCCCTCTACCACAGGCTTATCTTCAAATCTGAGAAAGCTGGAGTGATATGTTTTCCACACCTGACCTCACTATTCAATAGTTTAAAAAAAAGGTGAGGCATCTCAGAAAGGACCAATCCTTAAAAAGCAATCTGTGAGTTTTAAGTGAATATTAAACAAATAATGGGGATCACACAGGTAATGTACACAGGCAGAATTGTAAGAGCACAAGCAGCTTCTTTGGTTTTCCATCTTCATTAGCTGATAAGTGTCCTAAGCCATCTGTAGATTGAAATCCAGTTTCTGGTAACTGATCTTCCTGAACTGTGATATCAGTAATTTGCATGATCAGTAATCTCTTGACAATTGCCCCTCAGATTCTGAAGCATCATACCCCGTGATGCGGCAGGTCTGCTAAACTCTAAAGCATGAAACCTTGATACAATTTCCCAAAACTGTTTCAGTACAAGATACAGAACTATTCTAATCTATGACAGCCTATTAAGGGATTTCCACAGTGACATAAAATTGTAATGCAGAAATTGTGAAACAGGCTTGCTAACTATACAGAAATAGGAAAAGTGATGAAGTGTTTGTCAGGGTATCATATACACAGGTCAAATAAAGCCACAGAGAGTGCAGCTCATTCAGGGCTTTAGCCTCATGTCACTAACTCTCTACCTTTACAAACACAAGCTCTAACCCTGAGTGCATGCAATACCTGAGAGCACATAGTATAATCATACACAATACTACTTCACCATTATGTTCCCTTTAATTCTCTGCTAGACCAGTCTGCTCTATGATTTAATCATTTTATGTTCATGTTACTCAGATTTTCAAGTTTGTTTGTTTTTTTCCTATGAATGTTTGCCTTGCTGACTTTAACAGACATTTAGAATAAAGAGGGCAACACTGAAGTGACTATGGTCACTCATGCCATCCATGTATATATTCCATTGAAAACATTTTGCACAGAACTGGTATTGAATCAGTGCTGGAGCACTTGAATTCAAAGTGCACATATTGGGAAGGTTTCTGTCTGCCTGGGAAAGCTGGGGAGTTCCAAAAAACATGCACTCAGTGTTGCCTTGGCATTATCCTCCTCAGCAGTATTTAAAATTAAGAAAAGTATGTGTGTTACAGAGAATCAAGCACTGACAAAAAAAAAAATGCCTATAACCTACAATTCTTACTTACTCTTACTTGTGTAACTCAGTCTTTAGCAAATGAAGCTTCATTCCCAGCCATTAGTTTACAGGAGCATGTCACACCAACAAGGTGACATAAGCAATACAGGAAAAAACACATTTTTAAATATGTTTGATCTAATTTAGGGAGGATTCCATATGACTATAACCACACAAGACTTTAATACGATTTTTTGATGGTTTTTATATTGCATTTAAAAATAAACAAAATATCTGCACCAGAATATGTTAGGGCCTCAATTTCCAGTGTGTAGCTGCCTGACAGCATCAAAGGCCCCTTCTCCAGTAAAAGAGGAACTGAAGCAGAGCCTCTTCCAGTAAAAATAGCATCACCAGAAGTTGAAGTTTACTTTGCACTGAGTTTTTGCAGTTCTGCTTCATGGTCTGTTTAGCTGGGAGAGTAATGTCTTCTCACATCTACCATCTATCTGTGTATGAAGTTACTTTATAATAGTGAACACTGGTCACTGTGGGTCTCTGTCACTAAAGGGTTTATTGCATTTAGTCCACGTTAGATAATTTAAGTCACCAAAATTACTTCCAAGTTTGCATGTTAAGTAGTAACTGCCCTTATGTTTCATATGCAGATACTTTTGTATAGTTTTCTAGCACAGTGTTGATCTCCCAGCATGAGCTTACTTTCTTTAAAAGCATGTCATAAAGCAATGCAGAAGTTAAACATTTCTACCCATAAAGTAACTGCCAAAATCTGGTACCTATATTTCAAAGACCAGCAAACAGGACAAGCAGTAAGAAACAAAGTAGGATGATTAATGAGATAAATGAAAAATAACTAGCATACATTTTTGTATCAGACAAGAAAGCCTTCTGATTCAGGAGCAGAAAATGTAATGATGGTCACATTAAAGATTTAAACAGCTTGGTTAATGCATACAGGAAATTGTCCATTTGAGATGAAAACAAACAGAAAAAAAAAATCTACTGCTCCCCTAAGTACAGGCAGGTCTAGACTTCTGCATTGCTGTTCCTGCAGGTGGCAATTACTATTCTTGCATTCATGTGCATATAGTTTTAGTTTGATTTAGTGAGAAACATTGAAAATGTGAGAAACATTAAAATTTGGAAAACAACCACATACTCATCAAAACCAGCCCTCTGCTTCGGCTTGCTTACAGATTTTCTTTTACTTGCCACCCAGCCTTTGCCTACTTAGTTTATGCCTGTATGGTTCACATACAGGTTACACAGCAGAGTGTCTAATACTGAAAGAGAAGACACCAAACACTTTCCTCTGCCCATAACAACGTTTGCATCTTTAGGAGCAAAACAGAAGGCAAATCAGATGAAGGGGTAGAACACGTTATTTTCAGGGGGAGGGGTAAACCTAGGGCTCCTTCTATCTGATCAAAAACTACTTTCTTTTCCATTTTCTGTTCCAAGAGCCCAAAGGAAGCAAGTAGCCAGCCCTCCATTGCACATCATGGCTTGGGAGACAGCATCAGCTGGCAAAACTTTCTGTCTGAGTCTGAGGTCATGGTGGGTCTTTGAACAAATACACATCCCTACCCTGGATAGTCATGCTATTCTCAGATATAGTAAGAGCCCAGAGAGAATTGCACAGTCCTGCTAGTAGAAATAAAGCAAAGAATTGCAATGATTGACTCCCACCCTTCCCTTCAAAGTGCTTTGCAAACATGTGAAAAAAGAAAAGCTTGGCTTCTTTTTGAAAGAAAGAGGAAATGAAGGTCAAAGGGAGCATAAAATCAGCCCTAAATGGAAAGGGCATTCATTAGCTTTCCCAAAAAGAACAAAAAATAAAAAGCAGCAACTACTTACTAGATGCAAGAGAAACAGCAACAGCCTGCACCTTCCAAAAGAGCCTTATCCAGGCTTATCGAGAATGTAAAATGTCTCCTGAAAAAAAAGGCATGCTGGGGAGGGCTCCTATTTCAAAGAGGCCAGAGCAAAAAAAGTTCGAGCAAAGCAACCAAGGTTCAGCTGTAGATAATTTTGGGCATGAGGGAAGAGATTGCCCTTTACCAGATGGCCACATATAAAGTAGTACAAAGGAAGGGGGTAGGAAAAGGGGAAGATAAAAA
>WAAG01047271.1:2663-16885 GCA_013390105.1 Tichodroma muraria
GTGTGGAAGTAAATTACAAAACCACCACACACAATTAAACCCCAAAATATTTAATCAATATTTACCAACTTATAGCAACTCCTGCTGTATTTATGTATAGGGACCACATGAGGTAAAAGGAGTAATCACCATGGGATCATTGATCATCATGGTGAAGGAGTAGCAGACAATCAGCTGAGTAAGGGCAAGCTGTGGTTGATGAACTTGGGGTACAGGGGCTTTTTTTGCAGGGTTGGTTGCTGTTGTTTTCTCTAAGTACAGTTTTCAAAGGTGTTCAGTTTAGCTAATGTGCTTAAGCCTTTACTTATATGACTGATCCTTCAGATTTCTACTGAACAGGAGTGATGACTCAAAACAGATATTTTTTATTACCTTGCTGAATCAGCACTTGGGTTTGCTGGAATGAAAGAACAAGGTATTCTCCAAAGCGCTTCCAAGAGGATTCTNAGACAAGAGAGGTGGAAGCGTGCTCTCCATGCCTGCACGCTAGCTTGGGCCCAGAAGTAATCTAATTATACCTACAAATAACTGTGACCAAAGATTTCAATTACCTGCTCTACAGATGCAGACAGCTTGACGTGTGTCTTCAGCCTTAAATTTTGTCCCATCAAACAGAGGCACAAAACCCTACTAAAACCCTACCGTGCTAAAATTAGATCATCAATTGATGGCAGATTTTGTCAAGAAGGAGGTGGGAAAATGTAATCAGATAACTTCCAAGATGGAAAATCTGTCCTTTTTTGCTCAAGTCCCCAGGAGTTCTCATGTCTCTGGCTTGTGCTTTGGTTCATAATAGAAGCATGTTCTTTATGATTAGCACTAATTCTGATAGCAACACTGTGTCTTATGTTGATTTAAGGATATAAAGAGCACCAACTAGAGATACTGCTCAAATTAACTGCCAAAAACCCAAACACCTACAGTCCACTCTAAAGCCGCTCTTGGTTCCTTCACAGGTCCGTTGGTGACTGGAATGTTGAGGGAATGCACAGGAGCCAAGTGCTGGAGGCCTGACCTGGAGATTGCTTTCCTGCAAATTGAAGAGAAAAAGAAAAACGCAAATAAACGGAGTGTATCTATGAAGCGCATATATAACAAATATATCTCTCCAACATAATTATCCAACATTCTCCCCAGTCTTCTCCAGAAACCAGAAGAGGCAGCATTGCATTTCATTTCAGCTTCAGTGAAATGGTGCTTGAATGCAATCTCCTGCTAAAGCAGTTTAGGAAAAGAATAAAGCAACCTGATCACTGGAAAGTACTGTTTAATGGAGATCAGTTACTCATCTGGCACCAAGCTGAAATATCAAATCCAGTGGACTATCTGTGGTTATATTTGCCAGTGTCAGTGGAATCCTCATGCATTACACCCATTCCTTACACACCAACCAGACCTGATGAATCAATTTACGCATGATTTCAGATACTGTTTGTAGGAGAGATAAAATATGAGTTTATACATAGATTCAGACTTGCTTTTACTTAGTTTATAGGCTGGAAAAAGTCATCCACTCATCATCCAACTACATAAAACAGGACATGAGGATGCCAGCAGGAAGGGAAGTCATAAACTGCTATCTTCTTTGATCATATCAGAATCCCTCAAGAAATTGCAGCTTCTTTCCACTTATATTTCAGTTCTATCCTCCTGGTCCAAAGTAATTTTTACAGCTCTTGAGGCATAGATGTGACCTTCTTCAGAAGTCCTAGGTGGTGGCCAGAAACTCTCCTGAAGCTGGCTCCTCTGTGCTGAAGGGACATCCCCCCTGCCTGTCTCCCTACAGACACCCAGCCCTGACAGAGCTGCCTCCACCAGTGAGCCCTCAGGTGGAAGCACAGTATTCTGCCATACAAAGCTCAGCTGCACCTGAACAGTTTCCTACAGCTTCCTAGCATTATTGCATTGTATGTATTAGAACCTGATGGAAGGGGCCAAAACAATCTCACAGCTTCAGCTGCAGTGATTCAGAAGAGGACAAAAATCATCTCAGAGAGATATCTCCCTTTGTAGGCCCAGTGCAAACATCCCCCACAAAGCAAAACGACAGGCTGTTTGTGTAAAGAGCATTTTTGTGATACCGCTCCCACAGTGCTGCAGCTATTTATAGCATCTCCTAATCTTACCACTGTCCCAAGGCAATAAAGGTCAATTGAGCCAGTGGAGACAATCCAGGTCAGCCATATGCTAAATAAATCTTTTCATTGTCCTGAAAATATACAGTGCAATATATATCTGCAGTAAAGGAGCTTGGAAGCCTCGCTGCTCACAGTGCATGTCTGGAAAAATCTGAAAAAAGTGAACTGTAGCAGAATATCTTCAATCCCCTCTCTTGTGGGCAGCATGAACAACTCAGAACATGAACATCAGCCTCTGATCATCCAATACTCTCTTGCAACTTAACTCTCTTGTAATTTCAGACTTTGACATTAAGGGGGTTTTCTTCCAAAATATTTAACATTTGATAAAAGAGGGGAAGAAGCCCAAGAAAATTTACCATCTGGCAATGTATCAGGAGGGAACAATTTAGCAAGAAAGATTTTATGCCAAATATATAAGTACAACATAAGCTACACATCTCAATAACTGGATTAAGGCCTTAGAGAAATAAGCTACAAGAAACTAAAAAAAATGTTTTGTAAATACATTTTTCAAGAAAACTTCCCAGTGTTTGGCGGTCTCTGTCCATGCTGGTTTTGGTATCAATGTAGTTATTTGGGCCTCCTAAACACAAGGGTACATTCTTGTATCTATTTGTGGTCCATAACGTGTTTATTTGGGTGGAAACAGGGCAGTAATCACTTTTTCCACTCTGCATCACTGACAGGGCTAAAGCAAAGCTGCTTAGGCCTGTCCTCACAACAGAGGAAGGTAAATATGTGCAATGAGTGCTTGCAGACTTCTCAGCACCAAGCCTCAGATACTATTTCGAGTCAGAATTAGAGATGTGCAAGCCTCCCACAGGAGAACCTGAGACTTGGCCCACATTTCTTTAAGAGCAAGCTGAGGCTGATGAGCCTTTTGGGGGGAGACCTGGCACAGTTTCGTGCCAGCAGCCTGCTCTTCCCCTACATGCCAAGCTGGATTTATGGCTTTGTCTGGAAAGTACGCAAAACAGAGGCACGGCGATAACGTTGTTTTGTTGGGTTTCTTTTCTGGCCTGTTTTAACATAAAAGCCTTAAAATGATCTCAGAGATTGCAAATTTGCATGACCCAGCCAGAAGTGGCCCTTAGGTTCAGGAACAAGCTAAAAATTTCTACTTTTGCACAGTTTCTTATCAGAATTTTCTCTCAGAGCAGAGACAAAGTGTCAAAACACACTCTATGCACTGTAGAAGCCTTTAAAAAAGGAGGCCAAGCTAAAGAGCAAACACATGGCCTTCTAATAAATGTAAGACAGACAAGAGATGGGAAAACGGGGGGAAAGGGAAGGCAGCATGACACTGATAACAGAGCAGATGCTGAGTATCCAGGTGATCATATCTCATATTACTTCGACTAATTACACCACCTGGCACTTTTCCAACAGCAAGGTAAGACGATTGGCTTTTAGTTATCTTTCCCAGAAATTTCATCTGCGCTGTGCTGAGTGCATGAATGAAAACACAGGCTTAACAGTCAGCCTTTGCCATAGAAGTAATCACTGTTCCCTTGATAAGAGACAGACAAAAAAAGTGAATCTGAGGTTTCATCATATATTCCATTCTTCAGACTATGAAGAGCACAACTTTGTTAAAATGGGCACAACCAGCCCAGTTGCTGATGCAGTAAACAACAGCTAGGAAATATTTCATCATAAATAACAAGCTGTATTTTGATAACTACTTTTTCACATCCAATAATCAGTTACTCGTGGTAGATGCTATTATTGACTTAGCTAACACACCACCATTGAGAACAGGCATGGGTACACATAAATGCCTATGTCATTGAATACACAACTAACCAAAATATCTGATACTAGTTCCATAGCTGATACCACTAAGGAAATCCTTTAACAGAGCAGTCAACTGTCTTGAAAAACAAAAGCAATCAGACATTCAAGATATTCAAGTACACTAACTGATTTTTTTATTTTTCAAAAGCATTACATTTGCATTTGCTGAAAAGTCAGGCGAGACTCAACCTACTTATTAGATCAAAGGATACATATTTGATCAGGGGAGATTTGAGCTTAGATCCCAGCCTTTGGCTTTATTGAGCCTTTTCCTCCACTGAAGGCATACAAATATTCTCCAATGAGTTCTTAGACTGAATAGTTTTACTCGAGCCCTCAAAGACCACAACAATTAGTCAATAGTATGCAACCTATTTAAGTGCTAGAAAAAAAATCTATTTGGAATAGAAAGAGTAAGTTACTGTTGCATGTGGTTAACAGCTTTGACTGTCAATTTAGTCGTTGCTGACATTGGAGTTGCTGCCTTTCCAAGGCTGGGGTTATCATCTTCCCTTGTATATGAGCATTATCATTGGGGTAGTCTCTCAGCTGCAAGTGAGAGAATATAAAAATGCAGAGAGACTGGCTTCCAAAGATCCTATGGCTAGGGCATCTGCCAGGAAAGATGTTTTTGGGAGTCTTTTCTCAGGGTTAACCTAGATATTTACAGAGAAAGGGACAATCATTTGTATAATGATGTTTATGTAACAATAGCCCTGAATTTCTTTGAATATTCAAAGTGGATAAACCCTACACCTGCCAGCCCTCAGCTTTGCCAACTAGAGCTTGAAAAGCCCTGTACAAGGTCAGACAGCACCTGTATGCTGCATGNATCTCTGGCACTATTTAAGTTTTCCCCATGCAACTCTGCTGACCACATCAGGACCCTGAAACCACTGTTCCCAGCTTGCCTTCTGGGCATGTATTTTTTCCTTTTTTGCTGACCACTGGGCAGTGATTATTTCACTGCAACATCAATTCCCAGATTTTTTGCATTTGCTATGAAAGAAGCCAACTTCAGCCAAATTAAATAATCTGTCTGGTGCACCAACTCATTCCTGACAGTAGCCAGTAGCAGGTGTTTAGAGAAGCACTGGCACAAATTGGGTGATCCTTCCCCTGACATACTCCAGTCACAGTTTCCAGTAATCAGTAGTTTAAGGACTTCCTGAGCTGAAGGCTGCTTCCAGACCTTTGCACTTAATAGCTTGTAATGGCTTTTTACTCTAGGAATGTGTTGGTCCTTCCCTGAACCCATTTATAGCCTTGGTCTCCACAGCAGGCTCTGTAATAAGCTCCACAACTTAATTATGGGCAATGTAAAGTACTTCCTTCTGTCTGTTTTTAAAATTCTGCCTGATAATTCAATTGCTGTATCATATTGTAAGTAACAGCAAGTAATCACTTGCCTCTCTACACCTTCTGTGATTTTTATGAATCTATTGATATACCCCTTAAATCACCACAACCCCAAGTGAAAGCACCCTAGACTACTTAGACTTGTGCTAGTCCTGAATCTGTCCTATCTTTATCAATGTTCTGTGGCTCAATTATGGGGTTTTTGTGATGTACAGTTGCAAAAACNCAGACTGGTGGTGTCATCACACTTTCTGCACGGTTCTCTTTAATTATCCAAAGATCTCTTTCCTGAGTGTTAAATAGAAATATAAAGTCCAAACTTGATAGCTTTTTAATACTGCACATGCATTATTTTGCCTTCATCGATCTCACATCTCAACTGCAGCCTGCTTCAGTCATTCAGCATCATGAGATCCTTCTGAAAATTTCTGCAATCAGACCATTCCTACCCTAATTGTGCAAAGCAACAGGAAGCTTTACCCCCTTTCATTTTGCTTCCAACGAGCAGCACTGCTCCCATCACAGGTCCTCAGTGGTCCTCACCAGTAAACACCCAGGTAAACCCTGAACATCACCCCACTGCCTGCTATACTTACACATGATCTGTACTTACAACCACAGATCTGTAGCACGGTGCATCGACTCCCTAGTAAGCTCTGGTAGGAACATTTGGATCCACCACATCAAACATTTTATTCAGCTTGTACTGAGCAGATGCAAGACCAAACAGAGCCAACAAGCCTTCCAAACAAAAGGCAAGGCAAAAGGGGCAGAAAAGAAGTGCAGAAAGCTGGATCAGGTTAACAGAGGAAATGCCTCTACGACACGATGATGTTTTCTCTACGTCAAAGCTGCAGTTCCCAGACATTTCTGTGTTATGCACATGAAGGGAGCTTCTTTAAAAGGAAGCCTTTTGGTACTCTTGCCCCTCAGATTCTGGGTACAAGAATGGCAGGTTACTTTTCTTATCCCAAAAGAACGACATGGATTCGTGAAACAGGCTGTGTATTTCAAGAGGCATTCACAAGTTGTGACATGAATATGCTTGCAGTTTCTTGAATGTAGACATGCTAATCATCACTGCCTTGTGGTTATACTGGGAGCTTGATTTAGTGTCAAAACAGTGCAAGTCCAAATGCCAAAGATCTCTACAATATATTTTTTTCTCTGCTTCACTTGACCAGTAGGCATACATTAAGCACCAAATTTTACCTTTTGGAAAGCAATTTATGGTTTCAATTTGATCCTGACCTGTGCTAAATTATTCAATCCTTAAAATCTTATCTTCCATCAAGAGTTCATCTTCTCAGAAGCCAGAGAAAGCACACAGTTTTGCATCAGCTCCTATCAAGGTGACCAATATATCTTGTCCCAGATCTATAAGTCACTTCAGAGTCTCTATTGCACTAAAATCGGGGTGACTTTGTTCCTGCATGCCTTCAAAGCCCTGGATCCAGCTCATTCCCCTGGAAACTCTAACAATTCTCATCCGCAATGTGGAAACTGAACACGGCTTATATCCAGGACTTGGATAATTAATAAGATAATTATAAGAAAAAGTCAAAGTCATGTGGAATTCTCTCTGAGCTCCTATCAGAGCTCAGGTTTCCATATATCAATGATTAGCCGCCATTTCTTCCTTGTGCTCACTTTAGAGATTTTTTTTGCCTTTATTCTTAATTTATTCTCTAGATTTCTTAGCAAATAGGCTAAAACAAGAAGGAGACTTATGGTACAAGGCAACTAAATTTTAGGACCAACATGATTTCTCCCAATATTTTGTTTAAAATCTCTGGAAAGATATATAGAAATAGGGTGATTTCTCTTGCCACAAAAAGTGACAGGCCTTGGAGAACGCCTTGTAGTAGCAGAAATGTCAGCATTAAGTTTCACAAGGAGGAAAGGAAAAAAAGTGATACAGTTGGTGATGTAATAAAGATGAAGAATATTCTCTATCCCTGTAATTTACTGAGAAAGAGACTAACAAAGGAGCCTAGGAATGCTGGGGATAAAAAAGACACAAAAGCTTTCTTGAACTGATTTATTTTGCTTTATTTTTGCTTCAGTCAAAACCAATTTATTTCAGAAAAGGGTTTAAATTTTTTCTAGCCTTTAGCTTTTAAAGCTATGAATATCAGATCTGGAAAAGACCTTTTAGGTCATGAAATCCAGTAAACTCTATTTCAGACAAACTTATCATATGTTTGAATTCACAAAGTTAAAGACCCATTTCAAATCTAGCCCAGTTGTACCTTCCCTCTTATTCTTACAAAGAAGTTATGCTAGATCTTCACTCTTTTCATCATTAAAATATTTCTTTTTTTGTAGCTTGCATCCAATATGCATGCCCTTGCACAATCTTCCTTAAATTCACATTATTAGGATTTTCACATTTCATCCAAAGAATTAAAGTTGAACTGACAACCAATGATTTTATATGATCCTTCTACAGAATAAAAGGCACCTGAAATTTTTGATCTAGAAATCTTTAAACCTTTGGATCAAGATCCTTTGAGTGAGTTTATGTAGGGCAGAGATGTGCATTAGGGAGTTAGAAGCTCACATTTCAAAGATTCTGGAATCAATCTAGTAACCAAGACGATAAAATTTAATCACTGTATTTCCAAGCAAACAACAAGAAATGCTCTAGGGAACTCTGAGCATAAATGATTTCCAGCTGCATCACAGACTGGACATCAGCATGAGAGAAGACTGAAACGGTTTTTTACTATTTCAGAAAGCAAAGAAGTCTGAATGGGAATCATTTTCATATCACATTTTCATACATTTCATCCAGACAAAAATCATGGGATATGCAGGACCTGCGTTCTGTAGTTCCAGTACAGACAAACTGTGATGACAGCAAATTGGATGGACATGACTATGGTATGATTGTGTTTTGAGGGTTTTTTAATAATATTCCAAACTAAAAAAGGAGTACAGATATTCTATGGTTATCACTCTGCCAACCAGATAAAAAAAAATTAAGGTTTTTCTTTCAGGGTACTTCTTTTGGCATCAATCAATATTCATTTGATCTGGAAGATAAAGAAAACAAAACAAGAAAGGAAGGAAGGGAGGAATTTAGAGCAGACTTTTAACATCAGTCTTGGAAATGTTTTCTTGCCACTCAGATGCTAGCACATGCTTTCTAGAATAACTTGATTTAAGGTAATTTCTATATCAGACCAGGATCCTTCATTGGCATAAGCTATTTACACAAGCTGAAATGTCTTTATGACTCAAGGACTACACAGCCTCACATAAACTATATCATAAACTATTATGTTTTGCTTCTTTTCTAGAAATCCAAAGTGCGCCTTGCAGTTTTGCACTGTAAGTTTCAGAAATTCGTTTCAAATATGGATTTTTTGAAACCTTTCCATGCCCCTGAATCATTAAGTGTTTTTTTCTTTCTTTGTTTAGTATCTTTTCCTTAAAAATGGAAACACCAAAATTTGTGATTGTCCATTTCCACATTCTTCCCCATTATAAGCTCTCATTTAGCATACAAGGGTGTCAGAGGGGTTAAAAACAAAAATCTTCCATTTCTGAGTATGCAAACAAAAATTGAAAAGGTAATGGTGATTTATACTTACTAGACAAAAGAAAAATAATTCCACTGTTCATAGACCATGGATTTAAGAAAAAAAGGAATATTATAGGGGAAGCCAGAACAAGTTTGTTACCAAGTATTGATATAAGAATCAAATTTTCTTCCTTCCAGATATATAAATACCTAGGACTCAAGGAAAGACCCAGAATAAAACAAGCTTTAAAACAATCCAAAACAACCATTTTTTTCTACCAAAATATTTTCAAGCACACAGGACAGTGACATACCCTCTCTTCTGAAAAGCAAGTTAGACTTTCACACTCCAAGTACTGTCTAGAGAGCAGAGCAGGGAAGAGAGTTCAGGCTTTGCCTGCACAGTTCATCGTGTTAAAAAAATAAAACAAAAAGAGGGAATAAAAAGCACCAACATTTACTTTTCACTGGTTTGTATACTTTTCACTGGAGTGACACTCGAGAAAGACAGATAAAAATATAAAACTACCATTCATTAACCAAATAAATTCTATTTTCTCTCTAAGGAAGGAAGTCCAGCAACTGAGATAAGACAAAGGTTTTTTCCCCTACTTTCCCTCCCCAGGATCCTATGAGATACAAAAGCTGATGCCAAAAAAATATTTCAACAAGTGTCTTTTTCTTTTCATTCCTCACCACAAAGACTACACAGTTTGATGGCATCTACTGCTGTGTTTAAGAAATATTGTTTTGAACACCTGGAACAAGAGGCCCCTAGTGCCTCAGGGTGCTGGTAGCTGCCAGGTGAGACAAGCACCACCATGCCCCAAGCACCTGCACCTTCATCCTCTCCATACCATTCCCAGCTTTCTTCCTTTCCCTCTGGCATGGTTTTTATGCACCCATCCCAAGGAAGCAGATGCGTGTCCACCATTTGCAATTCCCTCTGTTTGAGGCAAACTGAACGAACTCAACAGAAGGTGGAGAATTTACTGCAGTAAGTGAATGGCAGATGAAAGCATAAGCATCAGATCCCCAGCAAGTCTGTGTAGAAACCTGCAGGACGCCATCCAAAGCTCAGATTCTAATCAAAAGGTTTTGATTACTCTTAACAAGTTTTAGGATCAAAGAACAGAGGCTTAGTGATAAAATTTCATCCAAAAAAACTTAAACCAGGAATGAAGGATGCATGTAGAAAATACAATAAATCACCACCTTTCCCCTTTCTCATCAGCAACAACTGTGTGTCAATACAGAAATAAGGAAAAAGTGCACCTCCTGACAAGATTCCCCCTCTCCCTTCAGTCTGCTGAAAGCAGAAAACTGAAGAAACAGTAAAACTGACTTCCAAAAGTGACTCAAGCCCTGCTCTCAGGTGTTAACCTCAGAATACCCAGTGTGTTTGTAAAAAATGAATTCCCATTCACAGAATCACAGAATATGCTGAGTTGGAAGGGATGCATAAGGATCAAGTACAGCTCCTGGCCCTGCACAGGACACCCTGAGAATCACCCCATGTGCCTGAAAGCATTGTCCAAATGCTTCCTGAACTCTGTAAGGTGCTGTGACCACTTCCAGTGCCCAGACACCTTGGGTGGTCGAACTTCTGGGTGAAGTTCAAAGAGTGAAGAACTTTTTGCTTATATTCAACCTACATCTCTCCCCTAATGCAACTTCAGGCCTGTCACTGCCACAGAGCAGAGATCAGTGCCTGCCCCTCCTGCTCCCTTCTCAAGGGAGCTGTAGCTGCAAGCGAGGTCTCCCCTCGGTCTTTCCCACCTGCACAGACCCAGTGCCCTCAGCCACTCCTCACGGCTTCCCCTCAAGGCCCTTCACCTCCTTTGCTGCCCTCCCTTGGACTCTCTCTAACAGTTTAATGCCTTTTTTATGTTGTGGCACCCCAAACTGCCCCCAGCACTCGAGGTGAGGCCGCCCCAGGGCAGAGCAGAGGGGACCATCCCCTCCCTCGCCCCGCTGGCCATGCTGGGCCTGATGCCCCCCAGGACAGGGATGCCCTCCTGGCTGCCAGGGCACAGCTGGCTCACATTCAACTTGCCACTGACCAGGACCCCCAGGTCCCTTCGTGTGGCACTGCTCTCCAGCCTCCTGCTCCCCAGTCTGTCCATACATCCAGGGTCACCCTGCCCCAGGTGCAGAATCCAGCACTTTCCCTTGTTGAATTTCACTTGATCTCTCACTGGGTGATTGCCCAGTCTCCTAATTTGTCACGGTCTCTCTGCTGGACCTTCCTGCCTTCAAGGGAGTCAACAGCTCCTCCCAGTTTGTATCATCTGCAAACTTGCTCAGTATCCCTTCCAGTCCTGTGTCCAAGTCATTTATGGAGATGTTGAAGAGCACAGGGTACAAGACAGAGCCTGTGGAACCCCGCTAGTGACAGGTCCACCTGATGTCACCCCATTCACACCAACCCTTTGTGCCCAATCCATGAGCCAGTACTCACCCATTGCATGATGTATTTATCCAGCTGTTTAGCTCTGAATAAAATATGAATTATCTACCAAAAATACTTATGATTGAAGCTTATTCTTGGTAATCAACTTTGGAGTTACACATAACTATTATTTGAAAAAAAAAAAATTAGATTTTCTGTAGCAAACCTTAACATTTCTGCCTGGAGGAGAAATCACACCAGGTTTCACATCAGATTAAAGAAAACAACATCACCCGTGTCACGCGTTGTTACGAATCTCACCAGAATCACAGTGGGGCCTTGTCCCCTCACCATGCAGCAGACACTGAATTGTGCTGCAGGAGGAGGCTGAGGCGCTCTCAGTCAGGAGAGAGATTATTGCATTCCCTCCCAACGCCAAGGGTTGAGCCCAGGTCTCAGTCTTGGAATAGGGAAACTTTCAGGGAGATATTGAGGCAGAAAAGTGCAGGCAGTATATCAGCTAGGGAAGTGATCTTCATGGCTGAGGTGAAAGTGGAGGACTTTCTCTCAGAGCTGTTAGCAGCTCTGTTGATCTAGTTAAACAAATGGTATAACTGGAGTTTGGGTTGTGTTTCTTTTCTTTTGGAACCAATTTAAGAAATATTCATTTTTCTCATAATCTGCCCTTTCCTTTTTTTCATCTAAATTCTGTTAAATTATACATATGTGGTTCTGCTTCCTCCCTGTTGACTCATCAGTTGTATACAAGCAGGCTAAAATAACCTCCACAGTACAAAGCACTGTCAAATGCATATAACAAGCAAACAGCAGGGAGGAAGGAGACTTATTTTTCTTCTAATTTCTTTTTGGCTACGGCAATATTGGGTGCTGCTTCTCTTGTGCCTATATAGCTTCAGAAAAGGACACAGTAAATTGCTGGTGCTCCTTCAGGGTTGGATAAATCCTTGGACAGAATGACCTGAAAGCCTACCTTGGCCAGGAAGAGATCTGGACATTAACCTTATGACAGGATATGTCCTATTACTTGGACATTATTTTTATTTGAAAGAGATTTTGAGTGTAACACAGGGATTTGTAACGCCACACTCAATTCTTGTGTTGGTGTATTGCTCAGGCACTGGGGTCAAAATACTGATTTGAAGTTAAGTCACTGATAAGACCACAATAGAAAGAAAATAGTACCTGTTTATGCACTAGTTTTGTTATGAAAGAATAAGACCAGTATCTGAGGCTCTTTTCTATTATTGAGCATTAAGATGTGAAGATAACTGACAGCACAGGTGATGAAAATCCTTTATCACAAAATTACCAGAGCAAAAGGTATCAACTGTACAATCATCCCACCTACTTTTACCCTGAAGTAACACTTGTAACACTGAGAAGGCAGGTCAATCACCAGATTCAATCCAACTATTTTCTTGGGGTTTTTCAAGAAGGGAGACATGGATTCAAGTGTGTAAGTCCTCTTGCACAGGATAAAACTACACGTCCCCTAAGATGTGACCTGTGTGGGAACGTTGAGTCATTTCACATTGGCACACGACTAAATAGTCATTAAATCATGCTGGTTTCAGGTAAAATTAAATGTGGATTAAAAATCAGCTAGAGGGGACTGCTCATCATGCCTTGAACTGGCACTGTCTCCAGATACAGCACTATTAAAAGAAAGAAAATCCAACTCTGGTGAATTAAAGCTAAGTAGCTCTTTCCTTGTTTCATTACATCAACCCCACCAAGCACAGTAAGGTACAGAAATGCAGTAATTTATTTTTCTCCCCACATATTTTACTGCTGCATCACCTATTCAAAAAGACACACACAGAAACCATTTCTTTAGATAGCAACCATCTGTTGGATGAAATCACACCTTGACCACAAAATGACCACCAATAAAAATATCCCAGCTGCTTTTGCTCCTGGCCGATACAGAAGCAGCCAGGCCAGGATACTCTTTGGAAGGTCGCTGCCCACATATGAGATGAAACCTGAACTTTTCTTAGCATGGAAATCCAAACTACCTTAGATCATCTGTTCTGATGGGATCACTGTATAGATGTAAAAAATACCCCAGTGCAGGACCACGTTACTTATGGTTTTTCTCTATGCCACTTTCCCAGCACTCAAAAAAGGACTGAATCACTGGGTGTTGTTCTGATTTTTGATACTACATCCACTTTAGAGGAAGGAGTAAATTCTCTCCCGAGACTCCATCCTGTGTAACTTTTCAATAAAGCCTTCAACAAAATATTAATGGGCAGTGAAGTGAGAGAAGAGTTACTCTGAGTAGGGTGCTACTGAAATAGTATCATTGTCCTATTTCTAGTGATATTCTTTAGCAGGAGGGACAGCACAGCTTGGCCAAACCAGCCATCTTCCTTGGGGACCAGGCCCACAGCATATGAGTCACTGAGGAGGAGGACACAAAGAAAGTTACACACTCCCGCCCCTGCCTGCCACTGCACCAACCTGCTCCAGCTTCATTCTTCCAGCTGCCTTTACCAGAGCAGAAGGACAGAGTGAATATAGTTAAGGAGAACATGAATAAAAGGCACATACCAAAAGACAGAGAAATCCTGAAATTTAAGGGAAGCATGGCAAAATTCTGCTCAACTTAGGATTAAAATGTGCTTTTTAGGACTGATCTTTACTGCTCTAAAAGTGATTATAATCATCCCATGCTGATGGTAAGACAGAGCTCACATCCTGACACATCCACATGAGCAACAGGGAAGAGAAGGGCAATGCTCTGCTTCCAAGTCTTGCAAAAAGTACCTAACTGCTGAAGTTAGTATGACCACAAAACCCATCCTTGCTAGCTGCCCTCGCAGCAGATTATCTTGACAACTCCACAGGTGATGCTTCTTCCCTACAGCCACATTCAGGCTTTCAAGCCATGAAGTGATACTGAAAGGTTATGAAAAGTTCCTACTGAGAAAAATCCACTGGGGAGGCTATTGCAACTACTCAGTAAGATCCAGATACA
>WAAG01047273.1:0-7500 GCA_013390105.1 Tichodroma muraria
AAGCAAACAAACAAAAAACACCTCCCCACAAAGCAGCAGAGCCACTTCTAAGCTTAGAAAGGGAACAACTTCATTTTGCACATTTTTCCCATCAAATTCATTTTGCACAAATTTTCCCCATTTTGTGGTAGATCTGTGCAGAATACTTTAGAGGAAAAAAAATATGACTCTTCATGTTTTTAGCAAGAATACTAACGTGGATCTGTGGCTGTCCACTGTATGCCTTTGGTCAGGAACCTGCCAAGCAACGAATCTGCCTTTGCTGCAATTCAAAGCAAATCAATATTAAGAAATACTCTACTTTTATAGGAAACAAATTCACAACACATCATTATTTTGTTTATTCGGATTTTTTAGAAGGTGTTCACTGCTCAGCTGCTTGGTTGAGTGGAGTGAGCTTGACTTATTTTTGTTGTGATGCCGATACACAAAAAGCTGATTTATAGATTTATCTGTCTAAACAACCAACAGCAGATATTTTTGTTTCAGATTCTACTTCATGACCTCTAGTATATTGGAGGGCTGCTGAATTTCTTCTTTTAACACTTCAGTGCTTGAGGAAGAAGCACTATTTCAGAGAAAAGAAAATGTAGCAATGTACAGTATCAGACAGTAAAGACAAAAGACTACTTGCATAACATAAAGCACAACATAAATGACTGACACGATGTATGATTTTTAATTAAATGCACTTGTGGGTATTTTAAATTAAGTTTCTAAGCTTTTTGATCTGGCATTAAAGTCTTCAGAGTCCTGCAAATTGTGCTGCTTCAATATCTTTGAAAAGATACTTGAAGTCATATGAATATAGAATCCAAGTATTAGTGAGACTGTAGACATCTTTTTATATTCTTCCAGTATAAGCATTCAAGGTACAGTGTTTAAATCTAACATGTACAGATTTTTGGTTGTCCAATATAACCTAGAAGTGCTAAGAAGATAGCTAATAACTTCTAGTAAGTAATGTAGTATAGCATTTAGTGATGTAGAGGTTGAAGTTCATTAACAGCTTTAAATAAACTATTATATGACTCATTTGTAAAGCACAGCTACCTATTTAATAGCTTACTTTAAAAGCATTTCTTAAGTTGCAGACCTATAAGATTACAAATGTCACTCATGTTAGCATAATCCACATGCAAGTGATGAAGCCTTTGCTTTGATGTGCTAAATTGCAGGAGGACTAATGGAGCTATGAATATACAATAGAACATATTTAAGTAGTATTCTTGCTTTAGGTAAAACATCTCCTTGAAACCAGAGGCATTTCACACAATGGAACAGGCTGTAATGGGGACAGTAGGTGTGGGCAGAAGGCTACTGGAAACACATTTGTCCTTATGTGAAAAATCACTTCTTTTTAAGGAGATCTGTAAAGAAAAACACATACTTGTTCACCTTTTATCACATGTATTTGCTGCACTGAGGCTGAAGTACAGCCTCTGCGTTTAGTGCTCAGTAAGAGCTTCCCTTACTTTCAAAAATGAATGCTGTTAAAAAAAGAATCAAAGGAAATACTACTAATCTGAAATCATCCTCATGAACCTGGATAAAATGCTCTGTCTATATTGCATCTAAACATCTCAATCATATAAATTGTCACTCTTATTAATGAAACAATTTTGTAAAAAGATTGCCCTCTAAATGGGTTTAATGTTTTTACCTATCCAGCTGTCTAGTTATGAGATTTACGCATCCTGGCAGACAGTGGGACATAAAGCCTTTTCAAACCAAATTCTGTTTGCAACAAGATGCTGTCTTTTCAGTCCTACATGATTTATCTTTAAATATTTTAACAGGTTATGCAGTATCTTATGAAATATAAAATGAGAATGTCTTAACAAAATGAAGCCTATGAAATTAAGTCACATCTTCAGAATATTAACCACACTGAGTTTGTCTCCCTTTTTCCCTGTTAGTTAACACTGAAAAAATTTGCATCACCTAACATTAGGTAAATACTAAAAACCCCCCAAAACTCACAGACTGGCAGAGTATGCCTGGCTATCAAGGCAGTGGAGTCACTGCTCCTGGAGGTGTTTAAGGAAAGACTGGACGTGGCACTGAGTGCCACAGCTGGGTTGACACGGTGGTGTTCTGTTTGACTCGATGATCTCAGAAGTCTTTTCCCACCTGATGCTGTGATTTCAAAAGATCGCTTCAATTTAAATCTTTTATCAAAAAGTATTTTGCTTGTAGTTTTACGTGAAGTGTGCAGCTTTTTGCAAGTATCTATTCTGAACAACTCTATTAAAATAAAAAAATCAAACTGAGATTAGGAAATTTATGTATATACATTTTTTAAAGTATTACATTTAATCAGTGTGAAATTGTGTTCTGGGTTTGATGGCACTGCCTGAGACTCCTGCACATGCAGTACCAGATAACCCTCCTTGCTGCTTGTTACTGTTACTACCAGGTGTATGCCTATTGTCAGTCCAGCTAAGCCACAGACAAGCTTATTGCAATTAAATAGCAATTTGTTTCTATGAAACTGCAATTAAAGTATTACTGATCAGCCATTTTAGATTGGCAGTGCTGTGACTGCATGTTTAACAGAGGAGCTCTTGATTCCTTTCTGCAGTTGGGGAGGCAAGTAACAGTGAGGTGTAACAGGCTCACCTCTGTCCCTTGTCACGCTGGAAGTATGAGACCTTGGTGAAGTGCTCTGATCTCATCACCAGCATGCTGAGAGCGATGACAAGTCAGGGCTGATCTCTGTAAGTTGAACTTGCAGCTTACAGGACCTGAAGTTATTGCTGTTTCTGTTCTTGTATAAGCAGGGATGTGTACGCTTCCTACGGGGATGTTTTCAGCTCCAGATTGATTCTGTTGAGAATGGACGGCAAGTTGTGGGCCCCAAGCCAATAATGTTCTGCAGGTCCTGACTTGTTAGAGCTGTGTAAACAGGGCTACTATAGCTCTTTAATCATAACTAATAAAAGACTAGAAGAAAGCAATCAATTACTTTATAAGTTTGGTTTGTTTTGTTTGGGCTTTTTTAATAAAAAGCAGAAGTTTATCTGGCATGGTGATTATTTTCATGCTCCAACAAGGGATGAGAGTTTAAAGCAATCTGATGGGCTTACCTGTGTGCACCTGGGGTTTGCTGGCAACTCTATGCTTATAATATTCCCAGGAAGCCACAGTACTCCTGCCCCTAGGCCTCGCAGAACCCACCAGCCACTGCCTGGAGTCCCTGGCCAAGCTGGACCGTTTCTGGTTGACTTGAAACCTGAAATGTAAATTTTTGGTGCAAATTAAAAACTTGTTTGTAAGAACTCAGAGAGGAATTAACTTTGTAGTGGTAATTTTGTTTTTTAAATATCACCATATTTTAACAAAGTTAAAAAACATGTTAACTTTAGTTCCTGCATTTTTGTAGAGTGGAGGCTGTAGACATCCTGGTTCCTTTGCCAGAAGGGATGATATCATACCTGTGGCATGCACGAGATAAGCATTGCTTCATTTAGGCACAGGTTCTTGTCTCTGAGAGATGTTCCTTGTGGGGGTCCTGCAGTGTGACCCATGGGGTGAGTGATTGCTGCCGGGGAAACTGCTGCAGGTTTGCTGGTCAGATGGCACATGGATAACAAATACCACCTGAGCAGCTCTCGGCTCCTGGCAAATGGCAGGTAAAACGCCTGTGCTTAAACCTAAGTGAAAATGGCCCAGCTGACAGTAATTCATTCACCCTGGTAGAGCGGTCTTATGTCTGAGCCCAAGGCCTGAAAAGAGCCCTGTTTACTGGAGACAGATGCTACCTGTGTTGAGGAATTTTTTTTTTTTTCCCTTCCTCTGTGGGTATTTTTTAATGAGTTTTGTTGTGTTTCTTTTAACAGTAGTTCTAGCATTAAGCTCACAGAAGTGTTTTTGGTGTGCAGGAGGCTGCACAGTTCAGAGGGAGAGGCGATAGGATGTAAGGGGGTAGTTGGGGGTGGCTCACCAGAGGCCTTTTTTACCCCATTCACCTGTAGCTTGTCCACTGAGGGCCCCTGAAGGAGGGCAATATTGAGGAATGCTTTGAGGGGGCTCAGGCCCCTGAAGGACCAGTCCTGAAAAGGGCCTGGGCTTTCAAACAGCAGAGCATGCACCCCAGGAAGGCTGGAAATTTTAATAGGTGCTAACTTTCAGCAAATGTAAGCTGAAAGTTCTCTCATATTCATCATCGTAATGGAGACCTTGCAGACCATTTTACTGTTTTGTTCCCATGTGTAATATCACTCATACGGTTTTGCGATCATTTTATCTTCTTAAATCAGTTCTCTGCTACATTATTCACCTGAGCTTATAAATGCTGAAGCTTGAAAATTGCTTTTTTTAAAATTATCAAAATGTTTAAAAAATGTTTTGCTTTCTAGAATTGCTTTTATTCGCTGGTCTGTATTTAACTTTAAAAAACCAAAATCAAAACAAAAACCTTCAACAATTTTGTTGAAACAGTCCTACAAACTGTAGCATTAAGACCAAAATTAGGCTTGAGACATGCCTGCCCCAAAAGAATTTTTTTTGAGAGAGTATAGTGGAGAGAAAATGGACATTTTAAAAAAAGCTGCTCTTCCTGGTTGGGTGCTGGCCCCAGTGAAGCTGCCTGTGAGGAGGGTGCCAAGCTGCTGAGCACAGTGAGCAGCGTGAAAGGAGCCCCCGCAGACAGAGCCTGCCCTGCCACCTCTCCCAGCACTGGTGAGGGGTCCCCTCTGGTGCCCCTCACGTCCTTTGCTCCTAGTGGTGGCTGCTGAGCATGCCAAAGCTCTCCCTGTGCAGTCAGATTCCTCTGCAGCCAAACCAGACGATGTTTCTTTCTCACATTGCTGGAATATGCTGTTAATTACATTTTGAAATATCCATATACTTTTCCTCTTAGGAGATCTTATGGGCAAGGTTCTCGCTAACAACTTCTCTGGTTCACCATAACCTCTCAGAATAATCATTGCTTCCATTGAACCCAGGCTAGTTGTTTTGTTAAACTAAGTTGAGAGAACGGGGCCTATATTAATTCTCGAAAGGCAAGAGATTGCCCTGTGATTTGGGGAAATCTTGATTGCTTACAATATGAATAAATGAACAAGGCAGATATTAACTTTACACCTGACTTCAATTTCTTTGAGTGGTGAAAAAATGTCCAGTAGGAGGGTAAAAATCCAGCTAAAACTCATAAGCCAGCCATTAATAGGCTAACGTTATTGTGCTGTAAAATCTTCAGCTGCTTATAGAAAACAAAGGGGCAACGAATGCGGTATTTGTCTTTTATTCTTAGAAAAAACCATTAAGATCAAACGGCCCCTAAAAGACTGAGCTGATACACATCCTACTTACATATTTTTGGATATTGTCTGATATTCATTCCACTGAGGTATTTGATAGGCAATTATCTCAGCCATATTGAGATGCTGATACCAAATAGTGGAAGACTTCAGTGTTTTGCCATAAAGCTTATACCTCTTGTTACTGAACTCTCATCACACTTGAGATCTGCAGCAATCATTTGAAAGCTGTAGTTGGTATTTTTGTGCTTATGCCACATTTAAAAATTATTATTCTTGCTTCATCAGTTAGTCTTTTTAGCTGACTTGAAAAAAAAAAGCATATTGCAAATGAGCTACTATTCTTATTTGTTGTTTTAAGAAGGGTAAGCACTGAAGTATTCAAATGGAACAGATTATACCTTTAATTACATCCAAACAGGATGCTGAGCTGATTTTTCTATTTTCCGTTTAATTGCTATAGTTCAAAAAGATATTGCAAATTTGTAGATGAATTATTTAAGCATAGCCTTCTGGCCTCTGTGTTTACAGGAGAGACCAAACGGGGGGGAACGGGGGGGGGAAGAAAACAGAATTTAAAGGGGAAAATTACCGCTTCCTTCTTTAAGAAAAAAGCTTGAATAAAACATCTTGGGGGAAGTGTTTTACCTGGATAGATATTTTATGCTTCATGGGAGCATCTTGGGACTCCATGGGATTTGTTTGTATCCCACCAACCACGGCGGGTGCCTGACTCCTGAGGGCCCCCCTGTCTTGTGCCATGGGTACAAAAGTGCTGTTTCTTCTCCAACCTGCTCCTCGGTGACTGCACTGCTCCACAGACGTGATCCCAACCAGCCACCCTTTTCACGGATGTGCTTGATCTCCGTTCTCCTATGTACAAAATGAGAATAATGAAAGCAAGCACAATTCATCAGTTCTTAAACTAAATATATTTCCATTTTGTTTGCATGCGTGTTTATATCATTCACCGTATATATTTTGAATATGTACAACGACGTTACAGCCAGTGATAAATCCTACTCACTTACTATATGTGTTATTTGCTGCAACATTAAACTCAGTCAGAATTTTATATGTAACTTGTACCAAAACGAAATATATTGTGAAATTGATGCACAGTTGTAAACAAGAACATCACTCCCTGCTTCAACACAGTCGAAGGTGGCAGCTTGTGTGGCAATTCTTCTGTAAACAACTGCAGACATTCCAAAGAATAAGCCAGTTAATTACATTTTTAATGATGTTTTTATAAAATAGTATTCTTGGGGGGGGGTAAACCCCAACCTATAAACCAACAAGAAAAGTAAACCTAAAGCTTGTACTGTATAAAGAAATGCTGTCAGTGAAAACTGGACTCTGCTGGGCGCAGGTCTTTTGCTCCCCCCATCTTATATTTTTTCTTCTGCTGAACTTGCCTGCGTAAAGTACTTTTTTATAGCTTTACTGTGAATTCAAAGAAAGATGACACTGGCACAATCTATTTAAGTTTTTTGGTGGATTATCTTATTTCATTATTTTCAGTACTGCTAAGTATGTGCTACCCACTTACAAAGCTGATGCGGTGCAGAGCAAAGCTCAAGATGTCCTCTTAAATACACAAAGCTTATGCAGGGCCGTGACACAAGTAGGTTTTAAACATCAGCGGTGTTGGCAGCTTTGAAGGGCTGATACGCTACAGCCTTGCTGACACGTCACAGGTTACAGGGAGAGATTCAGGAAGAAACTGAACTAACCAGAGTAAGACTAGGACACAACTTTTATTGATGAAGTTCAGAGGAAAGAGGCACCGGGGGCAGCTGTATTAATCCCATAATAACTTGAAATATAATCAGTACATTGCTGCAGGGATGGCTAAGAAGGCAGGGAGGTGGAGGTGTCAGGGTTTAAGTTCACAGGCTTTCCCAGTTCATTAAAAAGTGAATCAATCAGAAAAACAGGCTGGCTTTTCAAAGGGCTGGCAGTTGTGAACGGGCTTCGGACGTTGGGAGGAACACAGATGGTGAGCCCAGCCTCGTGCAGGGGCTGCTGGAGCTCACCAGCCATTCATTTGAGGAGACGGCTGTGTTTTACCCTGCTCAAGCCAGTAAAATGTGTTATAATGTGCTAGGGGAGATTCTGGCTGGATTCTGAGAACTTAAAAGCTAGGCAGTGTTGGTGCTGTGGGCCATATTAAGGTGATGCTGATAGATGTTTATAAAGGGAAAAAAGTTTTGTTTTATAATTTCCAGAGTGG
>WAAG01047273.1:12500-34266 GCA_013390105.1 Tichodroma muraria
TGGCAAGAGGTCCCCAGGGCAGTATGTTGAGTCCCTAAAATATCAATTCATAATGAGTACCTCAGGATACATTAATTGTGACTTCTGATTTGCTCTGAGCTGGCCCTAGTGGCATTCATTATGTTGACGTCCGGGTGCTAGATTAGACCTAGCTTATCCTTTGACCCGTGTCAGATTGGTGCTGAGCATAAACTTGGTTCTTATCCTTGTTCCCAAGGGAAATGTGTGTTCACACAGGAATTGGCCTTTGAGAGGCTGAGTAAACAGAGCTGGTGGGATAGGACTGTCTTTGCTGGGAAAGCAAGGAAAGAAAATTCCTTTTCAGGCTCAATTAGCAAGTATTTTGAGACTTTATGCCCATTGCTTTTTAAGTAACATGCTGTTATGATTCACCAGTCATATCAATGTTCTAATGATTTTTTAAAGGCATATTTTCTTTTTCACATGCTATCCATTTATCTATGTTCTTTAACTAGGGTCACACATCCAGCTTTTCAGCACATGATGCTGCTAATAATACCAAGGTTCAATCCCCATATGGGCCATTCACTTGAGAGATTGACTTGATGATCCCTGTGGGTCCCTTCCAACTCAGAATATTCTGTGATCTGGAAATATGACCATAATTACCCATTGAATACAAAAGATAGGTCTCAAGTGGAAGACGGATCCATTCAAACCAATTCAGATTTGCACTATGCTAGTAATTTTCTTCTGTTGGTTATCTTATTGCTAGAGTCTTAATATTGCTTGAATGCACACTTCTAATGCATTAATTGCTCAGAAGAACTCTGTAAGAGACTCTGGATGCCATCATATCTTTTGAGTAAATCATTAGTGAATATGCTCTGGCACATATTTTGAGTAAATCATTAGTGAATATGCTCCAGCATATATTTTCATCTGTATTATTATGTAACTGTTCTTGGTAGGGAAAAAAAACCCTAGCATATCTTAAAAAAAAAACAAAACCAAAAAACCAACACTTTGCATTTCAAGCTAGGAAATCTCTCTACCTTCCATCTGACTTATGGATTGTGAAAAGCTACCATAGTGAAAAACAAATCGTTGGATACATATCACATTGAAGGGTTATATGATATATCACTCAGCATGGAGTCTGGTTTGATTTACTTGCATGCAAGCAAAAGAAACTGTAACAAAAATAGTGCTTTTCCATTCCTTGTATTCCCCACAATATTCTGCCATCCCTCGAAGGTAAAGCATGTCATGAAGTCACTGTAGGTCTGCATTCAATAACTGATGGCAGGATAAAGCCTTGCTGTCTAGGTGGATGGTACATGGCAGCACAGATAGAACTAAATGTCTCATTTCTCAGTTCATACCTAATTCAGAGAGGATTGTGGATCTTCCTGTCTTGCAGAAGAGACCTGGAAGCTAAGGAGGAGGGTCACTCTGTATGCACTACCCCCTGCTCTGGTTTGGAGACACCAAGGACTTACTGTGATTCAGCTTGGAGGGCAACAAGAACTGAAGTATTAGACAAATTACTCACTGTTTGACATTTGGGATCTTATGAAATGTTAGAGAATATTTAAAATTATGCAAATTAATATTTCCTTACAGTATATTTGGCTGTGTTCCAGGCCTGTATTATTTTTCTGTGTTGGATATCTTCATCTCCAGTAGATATTCAGTCCTTAAAAGGGGTTGGCTTTTATTTTATTATATTTATTTTTCTGCCATCTTATATTCTAAAGAGATGTAATGGATCAGCCCAGATATGTTTCATGCTGTGAGGAGAGGGAAGGCAATAGCCTGAAAATCATTTACAGTTCAACATTGAACTGATATTTGTGAAGATGAAAACTTACTCCAGAGCATTTTTACCTTGTGATTTGGATTCCATGGGGTAACAATCAGCTTCAAAAATCTCATCATGATGCTGTTTTCGAAGTCAAATAAGGAGCGTCAGTGAGAACACGCCACCCTCAAGTGGCTCCCCTCCAGCTTCATAACCCCAATTTATTTTTGACATTGCACCATAAGACTGAAATGATTAATCTATAATAGATTACCTCGCAAATCTGCAACAGAAGAACAGAGGATATGATTTGCTCAGGATTTGGCACACTGGCGATAGCATGTCACAGCAAAGGGTTTAATGAATAACATACAACGGAAACTTTCACAAACTGGGGAGAGGCTGGGCGACCGCAGAGGGACTTTAACGTGGTGCAAGGGAACCCACCAACCCAACAGCTGCATTGACCACTGACCACTTGACTTACCACTAATACTTGAGCAAATAATTTCCATTGGCTTTCCAGAAAGACTTCTCAAAGCGTAGATGTTCCTCACAGCCTGTCTTGAGCTTGCATTTCATAAGTGATATGTGCCTATAAAATAGAACAAGCGCTGTTTACCCTACCTTTGCAGTTGTCCTGCGGGGTCACAGGACTTGTGTTATGGAACTGCAAAGTGCAGTTATTTGTGAAAAGTTGAATTCCTGGGGGAAACACAAACAATTGGATGGCTATACCATGTACTTGTGCTACTGAGTGCTCAACTTAATTTCTGAGAGTAAAGGATGTTTGTGTGGAAAGTCCTGCATAATTTACTGTACTGTGAAACATTTACCATAGATAAATTTCAGCCTATGGAATTCTGTTAAAAAGGGCAAGCATATTTTTTTTTCTGGGACATGGCTACCCCTTATACCAAACTTAGAAGCCAAAAGCAATCATAAAAAAAAATCAGAGTAACATCCAAGTTCACAGGCACCATTTTCTGGTGACACTAAAAATGTATTTGCCAGTTAAAAAGAGTTATTGCCCTTTACTGTCATTTAAAAAATTGATTAGGAACACTAGAAACACCAGAAAAAATTCTCTCTCACCTGTCTGACCTTGGCCAAATGCTGAAGAGCAACCATCAACCTGAGAGCGGGACACTGAAAAATGGAGGGCAGAGTAAAGCATTGCTGTACTGTTACTGCCATTCAACGACACATCCTTCTGTAAAATCTCCGATTCTCTTTTTACAGTATTTCCATATTTACTAAGTAACCTGGGATAAGTATGTTGCTCTAACGTTGATTTCTGCTATTTCCAGGGAGATTTACCTGCCAGTCTAGGCTGTCTTTTCTGGCATCAGAAGTTGAGCAAAGTTCTCTGCGTAGTAACAGGTTTTATTAGTCTGCAATGCCCCTTCCCTTGACCTGCTTGGACTTCTCTTTTGCTAGTGCTTCTGTCAATCCTTGGCTTTCTGTGTGGGGCCAGTGAAGGTCTCAGACTCTAGACACTTTGGCCAGAACCAAGACTATTAATTTATTTGCGTGTACCATCAAGCAGCAATTGTCTTTAAATTGTTGGCCGAAGGCGAAAGGGCAAGTCAGTGCTATCTCTCATGGAACTACACGAGGATGGTGGTAGCAGAGTAGTTCTGAAAAAGCTGTGGGGCCAGAGAACTGCCCCATGAGCCAGCACTGTTGACAGACAGCTGTGACAGGCAACATCAAGACACCACTATGCTGTAATCTCCAGCCCATGAAAAGGAGATGCTAATAGTCTCATATAGCTGGGATTTTGCTGTCCCACAGGTGAGGTCATTCTTTGGTTCTATTGGTGTGTCTGGGTGATGGCAGCTTTTTCCCTTTAGTCTAAATGGCTCAACAGATGAAGCTTGCCAGGGTAGTGCTGACAATATCCAGCTCCTGCAGCAATGCACAACATAGCAGTGCACAACACAGGAAAGTAAAACAGTATAGAAAATAGGGATGCTTTTGCCACAAATCCTGGGAAGCTTGAATTCAAATGCCTCCTCCTCCCTTTGTTGAGGCCATGCTTCTCCCTAGAGGCATCAGAAATTGGATCTTTCCCTCACACTCACCCAAGGTCCAGGAAGGGCTTTCATTTCTCTCTGCTGGGAAGTGAGTTATATATTGGGAATTATGCGGATTTTTGAGGTGGTTGACAGCAAACGCAGCATTAGCAACTAAAATTTAGAGATGAAAACAGTACTTCAAGCTTTTGGGGGATTGATGCAAGTGGTTCAGCTTGATGCCATTTCTTTCCAGGCCATTTTATGAGCAAAATTATTGTCCCCATCTCTACCTCTAGGCACTCCTGACCACAAGCTGAGATCTCACCTACAGACCAGGAATGGTGGGGTGTCCAATGGCAGAGATTGCCACAGAGCTTGAATTTCACCCATATATGAAATATATACAAAATATATAGGGTTTCAAATCTCCAGTGGGAAGTATCAAGGGCCTTAGCAGACACAGAGGGCTGAAAGCACCTGCATTGAAACAGGAGGCAGAGCAGGTCTAGGTCAAGGGTCTGGCTCAGAAAGTAGAGAGCAGCAGGGTTTCATTCCTGGCTGTACAAAGATCTGAAATAACTCCCTGTCTCATGCCTTACTTCCCATGCATGCCATTTCAACCATGGAAAACCTTTTGTACTTGTGAGATGCTAAAACTCCTTTCATGCTTTGGGGTTATATAAAAGCCATGAAAGCCCACAGAAATGGACATGGAAAACCAGCATGCAGATCCTGGTCCCAGTCAGCCCGAGAGCCTGTGTCCTACTCTACCACAGTTGCTTCAAGCTCAGGAGTGCAGGTGAGTGACAATGTGTCACCCTCTGCAGCTGATGGCCCTGGGCCTGAGTCCACAGGGTTCAGGGGTCTTGGCAGTACGGTGTAAAATGTAAACAAGTGGTCTTTTTTGTTGTTGTTTTTGTGAAAGCCAGTAATCACAGAACTAAAGCAGTTGGATGAACCATAATTTACTACCATGAATTCCTCCTGTCTGTGTTTTTCTAAAGGTAACAACCATAGATGCTGAGATGGCTGCACTTTGGACAAAACAAATGCCGTAACAGGATGTTGCTGTAACAAACCTGTCAAAGCTCATAAACAAACAGTCATCTATTTAATCACTAATTATTAATCCAATTCTGATCTTCAGTTACTCAAAATGAACTGTTTGAAAAAAGTGATACTTGTTAGTCTAAAGCAATTTAACAACACGTGTCCAAAAGTAATGCATTGGTTTACAGTGGAACAATCCATCTGTTATTACAAGAAAATTAGGACAGGAAAAATAAACCTTATCCCATGAAATCAGCCATATGAGAGACGATTCTTTTGAAACTGCCCCCACCTGAAATCCTAAACTGTGTGCAAAAGCAGGCAGACGTGTTAATGAGCGGGACAGCAGCCTGCACCATATTCCTGCCTCTCTAAAACAGCAGAATTACAAAATGGATGGGCAGGAAAGAAATTACAGATTTGCTACAGATCTCTGCTGCTTACTGCCTAAAAATTTAGTTTAAAGAGCCTCTCAACCTGTGTATGGAAATGAGTCAACAGCAGAAGCACTTCTGACCTCCTTGAAGATTTTTCGCATCGTCTCAACTCTTCTTAAAACCTTTCCAAGCTAATAATACCGTATTCTTGAGTTTTACTTTTTTTTTTTTTTAATCAAAACTGTATATATTTCAAATTTGTCAAATGACTGGACAAAGCAGTGTTAAAAATTCAACTGCACTAATTACTAGCTGAGCAGCATAAAAACCTCTGAATAAATGTCAGTCTAGGAGATAAGCTCTTATCTTAATCTAATGACTCCACAGACTTAATTTGTCAGGCCAGCCTAGTTGATGAAAAACAGGTTTCTATTCTCCAGTGTTAGCAGCCACATCTTTCCAAATCTTTGAAGTTGGATAGTAATACCATCAGTGTCATCCTGCAAAAATCTTGTGACCAAGCCAATTCCATTGCTATTGTCCTGTTACACTAATTAAAGTTGTTTTACCCCCATCGATGTGCAATAGGTGAAAATGAAGGCAATTAATCTTTAGATTTGTTATATTCTAGGATAATCATTCTTGCTTCCCACTGCCCACAACGATGTGTTAATATTTGCAGCTCTCTCGCAGTATCAGAAAGCCAGGCTTTTTAGCAGGGCTCCACAGACAGCACAGTGCTATCCCAGAGCAATTCCTGCAGTGCAGACAAAGCACACAAGTATGTGTATGTGGTTTATTTGTGTAGAGAAGAGTAATTTTGAGCTCAGGCAATGAATTTGATCTTAAGAGATGATTTTAGGTTTTTGAAGTTCTTCCCTAAAGGAGCATTTGACATATTTAGAACTAAATGCACCAAATGTTCATAGTGTTTGGACAAAGTGGATTAACAAAGAGAAAAAAAAGAAATTGGCTACGGCCAGTGTTTGCAGTCCTCCAGTCTTCAACTAACTCTTCTGATGGGAACCCAGTAGGCTTTTTGTGCACAGTGCCCCGTTTCAAAGGATACCGTTTAAGCATGGTACTCTTTATCCCAACCCCAAAACTTAGAGGGATATGCTTGGGTTTGGGAGATGAACTTTATTCTGATGATACCCAGGAAGATGACAAAGTAACAAAAACCTGATGAAAATAATAGTGCTAAAGTGCAATCTACTGAGGCAAATCCGAGACGCCAGTCCTGCTCTGGACTCTGTTGGCACTGACATTATTAACTTTATCAACATTAGATATTTCAAGATATTTATCTGCTCTGCTGTATCTGGTTTTATAGCAGTGTAACTCCACTGACTTCAGCAGCATTTCACATCATACAACCAGGAAAAGGGAGTGGAGAGTTAGCCACTTTCCTCTAGTATAACAAAATCCCTGATGCTCAGAGCTGATTGGTCTGAAGCCCACATTACTTCCCGGACCGGCAGGAGTGCGGGGTCAGAGGCAGCTCTGTGTGGGTGCAGCACAGGTCACTCTGGGATTTGTTTTGGAATGCTTTGGAAGCATTTAACTTTTTGGCTGGGAACAACCTCCTGGATAACACAGATTTAATCAATTAGATCACAAATGTCCATCCTCTTGGGTGAGAACACTGCCTACTCACAAATTTAGTCTAAGTAGGACTGCAAGGTGACCACACAGGTCACATGCTGGCAAATCTACAAAAGCATTCAGGAGTCAGTCCACGTACATTTTCATTTCAAAGGCTCGTGTGTGAGCATGGACAGTCAGTTTAGCATGTGAGTCGTCCTGGCTGTGAGGTGAGTCTGGTGCCAATACTGCAACAGCCAAAGCCTGCAAGCCCATGCATGCAGGCCATGTTGTCTAGATGGGCTTCTTCACCTGCAGCAGTGTTGATCCTCAGCAGGGAGGACATAGAGGCTGAGAAGAAGGGTGGGAAGCTTCACAAGCTGTAAAAACCTTTAAATCAGAAATGGTAATTACCCCAGATAATTGGGTCCTGCATCTGATGTATACAATGGCATCTTCTAACATCCTGGCTAACACATCATTGCTCATGGCATCTTCCTGTTAGTTGAGAGCCATAATACATCTTCTTCCTGTTTTACCCACAGCCATGCAAAAGAGCAGAGTTTGCAGAGCAGTGCCAGGTGAAGTGCTCATGGTCCCTAATGTGACCCAGGACGACAGAGCTGCTGGATACATTAGAGACAGATTTCCACAGATATATGAACTCCCCTGAATACAGATCAGTAATAGCTTCAGATTTTTAAAGCTTCCAGGCTCCATGTTGTCACTGGGAGTTGAGAGCACAAGGGTTTTTGAAAATCCCAGAGCCTGAAACATATTTAAGCACTGTTGCCTACTGCTTCCTTGGATCACAACAACTGAACTCTTTGAAAGCACTGGGATGCAGTCAGTATCTATCTGATCTTATGAACAATAAACTTTTAGTGGATGGTCTGCAAGCTTGAGGCCTCATCTGACTAAAGTTGTATTTATATCCATTGATTTCATCATGCAAGTGAAGGTTCACTCTGAACACGCCAAATTCATTCATGTTAAGGCTGTGGCCTAGAATAGCATTTTTTTAGTAAGAATTAATGGCTCCTCATTTCTCCTGCTCTGAGTTACAGTTTAAATCTACAGGCCATTCCCAACACAGCTGAAACAGAAAATGAACACATTGAGGTGAAATTTTCAAAGTGACATTTGAACCCCTTCTGTCTGAAGAAATTCCACCTATTGATCCAGTCAAATGACTGCAGCCTCCTCAGGTCCATCCTGCAAAGTCTCCTTGACCAGTTTATTACCACAATTCTCCAGGTGTACTGTGACTGTCTTTCAGTAGAGGACAGGTGCCAGCTAATTAAGTTGAAAAAATGAAAATTTCCATAGATTAAATCCTAGTCCTGGTGAAAGATATGGCAAAATTCCCATGGAAACCAGTGACTACTTGTATCTTAAGACATTATCTCAAGTCTGAATTGCCACTGGAATACTGACTCCCTGATTTATGCAATGAGTTTAACTTGGAATTAACAAATGTATTGCCCTTTCCTCAGCAGCTGGAGCAGTGAAGGGACTGGCTCACATAGAAGCCATCCCCTAAGGGTGGTGTAGTGGGATCCAGCTGGCTTGGGTCAGGCTGCCCATGATTCAGGAGACTTTGTGGTTTCATGACTCCCTTGATGCCTCTATAGTCTCCAACACTTGTTCCTGTCATCCTGCTACAAAAAAAGTTTACCTGCTCTGGCCTGCAAAGGAGCCCTGCTATTTTTGGACTGTAGCCTGTAAGAACAACTTCGGGTGCTAAAGAAAAACGAATCATTTTGAAAGAACAAAACTGGGTCTTTTATGGAAAAATATTGTGACTCCCAATCGGAGGGCTGTGGATCCAGATCAATTTTCCTAGCAAAGAGGAATAACCCTAATCTAAACATAAAAAGAGGTCTGTCATGGTGAGATACAAAAATGTAGGGGTAGCTGCCAGGTTTGAGATGGGTCTTGATGAAGTATTAGTGCTGACAAGCCAGTAACGAGCTAAGGCCCATGGTGAGGCTGCAACAAGCTGGGACCACTTCGCTTGACTAAATGAAGTCCAAATGTTGGCACCACTGCTGGAGGCAGGGCAAGCAGAGTCAGAAGGAGCAGGATTTCTTTCTTGATTTACAATAAGAGTATCACAGTTCACACACCTTGTGTGTGAGAGTGGCAGTGTGGGCCATGTTAATACCTTTGATGCAGCATTCCTGAAAGGAAGGGTTTGTCAATTTTGCTAAAATATTTGAGCATAACAGCCTTAATTCAATTAAGCAGATAACAGAAAATCATGTTGGCTTATATTTATGACTTATCACTTCTATCTTAGCACTAGAGATGTTTGGAGAGCAAACCAACTCTTCAGTTTGTGTTTTGCTTTGCTTTTTTTTTTAATCTATCTAAGCCTTGCCAGGCAATCCATAACACTTATATACCATTGCCATATCTGCAGCAGAATAGGTGGGAAGACACATCTGAAATGCACTGAGGGGGTATTTTTGATAAGTCACACACTATGTGACTTAAGAGAAGGGTAGAGAATTGAAGATAGGCAAGAAGTGAAGACATGCTCTTAATGGGTACCTGATACACGTGCTGTTGCATAGGTCAAGGAGAGCCAGGCCCAAGGGAGCACTACTGCTGCCTCGTATTTCTTGTGGCCCTTGGGCACAGCCAGGATTCTTGAGCTGAGATTGGAAAAAGGATGAGCCTGGACCCTCAAGTGACTAACAGACCCATAGAAAATAAAAAAAAAAACAAAACACCTTCTAATGAATAAAGAAAAGGCCAGAATTCAAGCTGTTTGTACCAAGGTAAAAGAGCCCAGATCATCTCAGGAATTTGGGTGCTTAAGTGTCTTTGTTTAGGATCCTGCCCCAAATGTCTTTGATGACCTGGGTCAGTATGGGTGGAGGGTTGTCTCATACCTAGAGGCTGGTTAGCAAAGCTCCACTAACACTAAAATAAAGAGAACTGTCTTGGTAATTCTACCACCTGATCATGACTGGTTTTTGAGATGGGGCCAAAGCAGGTAGAGAGCTGGGTTAATCTCAGTTGTTCCAAAACATGCTGCACAGCCATTTAGAACGGCTGCCAAAATGTTTGGGTGAGGCTCTTGCTTTTATAGCAGTGCAGTGCTATACAGAGAATGAACAGTTTTGTGGAGATTGGCTTCCCTCAACTGGGATGCTGTCTCCTCTTTCACAGAGGTCACTGGTGTGGCCACACTTTGACTGATGTGTACAGTTTTGGGCACCACAATATAAAAGGATATAAAACTATTAGAGATCATCCAAAGGAGAGCTACAAAGACGGTGAAGAGTCTGGAGGGAAACTCATATAAAGAGCAGCTGAGGTCAGCCTGGGCAAGAGGAGATTGAGGGGAGATCTCACTGCAGTTACAACTTCTTTGTGAGGGGACGAGGAGTGGCAGGCACTGATCTCTGCTCTGTGGTGACAGTGACAGGACCCGAGGGAGCAGCCCGAAGTTGTTTTGTGAGAGGAGAAACCTCTTCACCCAGAGGGTGGCTGGGCAGTGGAAGAACTCCCCAGGGAAGTGGTCACAGCACCAGCCTGACAGACTTCAAGAAGGATTTGGACAACACTCTCAGGCATATGGTGTGATTCTTGGGAATGTCCTGTGCAGGGGTTGGACTTGATGATCCTTTCAACCCAGCACATTCTGTGATTCTGTGATTTTGGCCTTGATAAGTGCACACTAATGATTTTCCACTTCTGTTTCAAAGGGAACCTCCAGCCACTCCCAAGTGCCAGTAAGTATTTCCCATTATGAGTTCAGTTTCCCTACCCCCTTTGGGAGAAGAGGCAGTTAATAAAGGGAGCAGTAGAGCTACACTGATTCCTGGGACTGACAGCAAAGGTACCCAGAGGTACCCGGTTAACAGACTGAGAGAGGGGACTCAGATTTGCTTGCAGAATCCCGTGTGAATTGCACTATTGTTCCAATCAAAGTGATTGTGAGAAATTATGATTTTCAATTATTATTTTATTTTTTTTTTTTGCATATGGGAAAGAGGATGTCTTTGTGCAATGACTGTTTAAAAATACTTCAAAAGAACTTGAATCAGTCAATGGCTGCACTATATACAAATTAAAATAATTGATTTTTTGGCAGCCTTTTAAGAGATCTATAAATTAAAGGGATTTCTGATACATTTCGGGGGACTTTATTTCATGTTGGCTTTCAGAGTGCCCTCCCACCCAGAGCTGAAAGTCAGCCACAAAACCAGACAGAGCTTCTCATTCACTCTGCCCTCCTGACTCAGGAGTTAGTGGATCTCCTTCAGTAGTGACCATGGTTGGGCATGGTGGGTCCTGGACCCCTGCCAGCTCTGCACCCTTTCCTTTCATTTCTGCTTTGAGAACTGTACATCAAGAAATAGAAACTGCCCCAAACCCACCCCTCTGGGGAGTTAGTTTCTCTCCTTTTCTCCATTAGTAGAAACTGATTCCCTCACCCAGTTTGTGTTGCACCTGGGCTGTCCCCATTCTGTGCTCTGATGGCAATGGGTTCAGTTCTATCTGTGATGACCTAAAAATAGCACTCAATTAACATTGCATTTCAAGAATTGGAAAATTTCCCAGAAGTCCATTCTTTTTTTTCTTTTTCTGTTTCATTACATTTTACAGTAATAATACACAAGCCTGTAGAAAACATGACGGGTAATGAAAAAATGTAATTAATATAAGCAGTGTAAAGCACTTTTTTTCCCTCTGTTGTCCTTGCAGAAAATTACTGCTTTAAACTGAGCAGGATGTGAAAATGCATAAAGCAAACAGTAATATGCTGTGGTTTGTAAATATCTTATGCAAAATAGTTAAATCAACTGCTGTTTATTTTTCTTACTTTGTGTCACAAGCTCTTAATTTTTTTTTTGTTCATTCCTTTTTTCCATTTATTCTCTTCTGGGGGTTTGCTCTCTTTCATCTTAAGAAAGTCACTGACTTAACTATATTTTTTTCTGCTACAGCTAATTCTTCTCACCATCTCCTCCTGTTTGCTGGCTCTGAAATGCAACATACTCTGCAGAAGTGTAGTGAGCCAGATCCTCACTATACTGAGGATCTGCTCTCATTGTTTTGGGCTTAAAAAAAAAAAAAAAAAAGAAAAGAAAGCACTCTTATCCTACAAACAAACAACTAATTATCCCAAATCCTGCAACAGCTTTATGACTAACTAGCATTCTTGACTGTTACTGTAGGATTCTGCACTGGTTTAACAAGGCTGCCTGGTCACAGTTTGGGAACGGGCTGTGAGCAATCAGCACACAACATTAACTAGTATGGCACAGTACATGCCATCTCTCCTTGGAATATTTCTCTCTGGCTATCTGTAGAACTTGTAATACCCAGCAATATCTGAAGGTCACAGCAAAATTTCTGAGCTGAAATACAAAACAGCATTCCAAACACATCTTCTGTGGCCAGACAAGAAACTGCTTATGGTATATTTTCCCTCCCCCCTCTGCACAGCTGACATCCAGCATTAGTTATTGTTTATTTTTGTCTTGTTCCTGGTTCTAAAGGTTTGCCTTATGGCCCTGATTTATGTGAACTTTCAGATATCACTCGGGGCTTTTCTGCCTCGTCCCCTCTGATGTAGCTGGTTCCCCTGTGAAGGTAGGTTTCCCCAGCTGAAGATCTATTCCTCTCTCCTGTGGCATTCTGTACAGCCATTTGGAGTCCCAGATGTAGGAAATGAAATAATCCACGCTCATACAGTCATGAAAGTGCCCATCTGGCACACAGGAACATCATGCATTGGAAGCACACAAGCGTGAGCTCACTTTTGTTATGGCATTTCATAAACAGAGATGCAGTGAGCCAGCAAGTCAGGTCCTTTGGATAATAACAATCGTCTCCATCACACGTTGTGTTTAAAAAATAGGGAAAGAAAAAATCAAGACAAACTGGAAAAATTTGCTCTGAGGAGGAATTTCTACTTATGAATTTTTTTTTCCCAGTGGCCTGCTGTACTTATACCTCTCTGGCTCTCTCCACTCTCTATGTAGATTTAAGACAATGGTGACAGTTGAAATGTAGCCAGTTAACTCTTAGTTAGCTCTGAAATCACCTCTTCCTCACTGTTCAGTTAGAGGAAAAAAATATTAGATCATACTTACAAAAGTGAGTCCTATAAAAACAAATTGCATGTTACTGCTTTCTTATCACTACATAAAATTCACAGAAACAGTCTAATAAATGACCTCACCACTCAATTTTGAAGTATACAAATTAAAGACAGCAACAGATAAGCCAAGAGAGATTAATGTACAGTGTGTGTGCCTGTATGTGTGTGTTTGCATGCCTCTTTGAGGATATACCCATATGCTGTTGACATTCAACCTCTGGAATTATAATTAGGGGAAAAGGCAGATGTATAAATTCATCTTGTTGGGCAGCATATATATGTTGCACTAGTTTCTGATTAATTCAGTACTTGAACACTTGAACACATTTACTCTAAGACAAAAGGTTTCTGTTGGGATATGTTGGCTAATAAAGGGGTAGAATATAATGAAACAATGAACAGCCCAAAATAATGGACTAAGTTAGAACCAAGATTATTTTAGCTTTGCAAAGTAATTGAAAAAAAGACATCCTAGGTATTTTGTTGGATGCCATTGCATGCTGTAAAGAAATCTTGGGATGTAATAAACTTCTCAAAATCCCCACTATTAATTCTGCTGACAGTGCTGGATCTTCAGAGGGATTGCCGCTCAAAGGGGTGAGATTTTTAAGGTCAGGAAAGAGCAGAAAGAGGTGTCAGGTCTCCTAAACCACTGCTGGAAAACGATGCCCATTCCAAAGTGGGGGCATGGGCCTGCCAGGGGCAGAGCCCTGCCACTCCATGGTTTATGAATATTATAAATTATGGATAATAGCAAAAGAAAATAGTATCTGAATTTTACATGACCCAGTTTTGCATTGTATTTGGCAAACAATATCTGGTCCAGTATATTTTAAATACTAAGTGCTCAAGTTAGGAAAACAATGAGATGTTTGTAAATATGATAGACCATTACAATATACTGCTTCTCATTTGAAAAGTCATTTGTGCAAGAAATGATTATTGACCCACAATATGTAAATGATTGAAATACAGAAATTAATATTTGGGCCAACTCATGTATTTTTCAACCATGAAATGAAAAGCTCAATATTCACATTCCAATTCATACATGAAAGCATTACAGCACTATTACTTGGCTTTTGTATTAATTTATTATTGTCTTAGTTAATGACATACAGAGTTATATCTCTACTTTCAAATGAGAAGGCATTGTATGCCATAGTAATGTTTCAACCCAGTATGTCCCCTATTCTGGACCCTTTACTGGTGACAATAAACCAAATTCAGGGCTGATAAGGAAGCAAATAAACAGCAATGCTAGCATGAAGGAGGTTTGGGCCCTAATACACCTTAAAGGTCGCACAGGGAGGACTGGCTCCTGCATTGCAGCTCCTCTGTTCTGCCTGGGCTTGATTCTCATCTCCTTCACTTGAGTTTTACCCAGTGTGATGCTCCTTATTTACTGCAATTCATTCAGAGAAATAAACAGCACAGGATGAGTGCATTCAGTGCTGTGGAGTAGTCCTTATTCTAAGGGTTCTGTTTCTGCCCCCCCCCCCCTTTTCCCTGAGTCATGGGGAATCTGTGGGAGTGTGGGATTTCTAACTGCACTGTGGGAGTGCTCATTCTTCCTGAGGGAGCTGCAACAGGCCCTTCAGCCCAAAGTGACTTTCATTCCAGTGAACTCATCCAGCGCTCATGAAACACGCCAAGTTGTGACTCCAGAGACTCAGGTGCTCTCTGTCTCCCCAGAAGGAGTGTCCAAGGCCTAGAGCAGCAGGCCAACCTCTGTCCCTGGGCTGGCAAGAAGGCAGCCCATGAGCCTCTGATGAGGAACTTCCCCAGCCCCAGCAAAGGTGCCTCAGTAGGGCTGTCAATAAGGGCCAACCTGCGCAAGCTAGACCTACAATATATTTGGCTCTTGGACTATTATCCATCACATTTCAAATGCATTGGCTACCAAAAGCTGGATTGAGTCTGATTTAAGGTCAACCATCCAAATAATTCATTAGTGTCCTATAAACTGTGTGCTCCATCTTCATGGCTTTTTATGCAAAAGTAAACAATGCCTCATTCTTTGTGCCATCAGGTATTGTATCACTTGATGGGTCTATCTTCTTAAAGAGATGCATAATTTAAATACAAATAAATGTATGAGTGAAATCCATGTAGAATGATATTCATGACAGACAAAATGAATGAAGAAGAGATGGGCAAAACAATTTAGTTAATACCCAAAACCAAAGCGTCACAGCTAAATCAGGATTAACCCATGAAGCATGATGTGTTCCATGAAATGACTTTGGTACAGTCTAAAATGACAATGACTCAAATAAATTAAGAAGGGCAGCACTGCATCAAGTTTGCTCCAGTGTCCAAACATGTTACACACATACCGGATCATGTCTACAGGAGAGATCCTGACTTTTTTTTTACTTAAAGTGATATATAATTATATTTGCATGTATTTTACAGAAAAAACATCTTTAAAAATTTATTTTGCATAAAACTATTTTATATTCTAGATAGAAATTATTTTAAGCAGCTTTAAAAGGCAATAGACCCAGCTCTACATGGCTTGCAAGATAAGGTAAAGAAAATCACAGTATAAGCGCAGGTTTGGGTGGTGAAGAACAAATGTGATACCCCAGCACTACATAAAATCATGGTGAAGGTGAAGCAGTGGTAGTGGTGCTATTCAGTGATGTAGCTACTGCCCTCATGGTGTGAGATTTAGAAACTGCCCCCACTGGCCAGCTGTATGGGAGGGGCAACATCCTCCTGGTCCTGCCCAATTAATCATCCTGTGGTTTTCTTAGTCTCTGGTGCAAAAGGCAGACCCAGATGACTAATTCTGGCAATAGAGGCCCTGCTTGTCAACAAGACCTCCCTTTGATAGAAGTGTGATTTGGTTTTAATTTTCTTTCAGCCCATTCATTTATTTGAGACTAATGGCTGCCATGAATCATAGCATTAGAAGGGAGAAGCAAAATTTGTACTAGCAGCCTAAAAGGGATGGCACATCCACCAGGGATGCCGAGGAGCAGAGGGTGCAGTTTCTTGATGTTTTGGACAGACGACAAGAGGATTGGCAGAGCAACTCCTCCAAACACAGTGTTCTGCCTGCTCATAGGAGGGCAGCATCAGCTGAGAGCACAGCCAAGGTGTGAGCAGAAAGTGGTGCTGTTTTGCAATGGATTCAGTGGGAGTCTCAAGCTGACAAGGTGATGATTACTGTGGCCCCAACCAAATGCAGTCTTTGTTTAACTTCACTAGTATGAGTAAGCTAATTGGCGTCACTGGGCTTGTGTGCTTTAAAGTTCTGGCTGTGTTAAAATACTAGGTGGGCCAGGGAATAATGGGTGTTTAGCAGTCTGGTGGGCACAGCCCTGGGACAAGCCTTGCTCTGACCTTCTGCAAAGCAGGTGTGCTCAGTCCGTGGCTGCACCGCCCCACACTCTCCACAGCCCCATAACGCTGGGCATTGTCTGAATCCCAAAACATGTTGCACTGAGGCAGAAAAAACTAACAACAAAATTAGCAAGAGTCAGTCCAGATGACTCTGTAAGAAGCTTCAGAGTTTCAAAATTAATCTTGAATTTACCTCTAACCTTGAAAACAAAACTAATTGCAGAATGTAAGACTCCCTGAACATGTTAGGAAACTTGATAGGAATACCTAGGAAAAAACACATACACTTTAGATAAACCCCCCATTTTAATTGTATCAATTCTGCCAATTAATGATAATGGAAGAGCAGCCCAATTAGCTAAATAGCTAATAGTTTTATCAAGCAGAGGCTGGCAATTTAAAGCAAACAAATTCATTCTAATTTTATCCCCTTGCACACCAAGATGTTTAAAGGATAATGGGGGATCCAATAAAGGATATTGCTCAAATAGAGCTACATTTAAATCACCTAATGGCTTTAAGAGTTTTACCCCAATTAACAAAGAAGAAACATGAACATCATTCAGTGACTTCCAGCATAATCTTCATTAAAGAAAATCTTCATTAAAAAAATAACATATTCTCCAACTAAGGGCAAAATGGAAAACATTGCTGAATTTTCCCTTAAAAACAGTGACTTCTCCCCAAACAAAGGCTCCTCTGTAACAGCAAAAGTATCAGAGAAAAAAGACTCTCATGTCTAAGCCTCAGTATATAAATCATCTTCAAACTGTGGTCATTAGTTTTAACATAACAGTGGATTTGAATAAAGGAGATTGACCTATCTAACATATTTAAGACCAAATCCTACTGTTACCTAAATCTGAAATAAGTTAAGGCTATTGAAGAGAATCAAAAGCCTTTTCAAAACCAATAGCCAGAACAAATTCCTCATGATCATAATTTTGAGGATAAAAAATCCATTAAAGTGATGTCTTTGATTGCTATTAATGAAGCAATCTGGAATAAATCCAGAGTGATCCATATGGATAATCGAATCTCTCATTTTCTCACATTTTACAGATTTGGGCCCTGATTTATGTGATTGTGATGGGCAAAAGGCTCCTTTCCTTTTGACTCTGGGCTGCCCAGCCTGGACAGATGATATTACAGTCTCTAAAGGGAGCTGGAAGAACAATGAACTCGATGCTCAAAGAAAGAGCTCAAATAAATCGACTTCCAGCCTCAACCACATATCCCCAAATACCTCTCCTTCACTGCAGGTCTTGTGAAGGTTACTGTGGGCTGCAGAAACCACCAAAGTGCTGCTAATTAACTGGCACAAACCTCCCTCCCTCCTCAATATCCCCCTCATGTCTCAGAGGTGCTTGGCACTCTCACTGCCCTGCCAGGCTCAAGCAGAGACAGTGATGTCACCCACGGGGCAGAGGTGGCCTCCAGAAAAGCTCCAGGTAAAGCCTTTGACTGAAGATTAACTGCTTTTGGGGGAAGGTAGAAAGATTTTCCCTTCCTTGTTAAGCCCTTGTTTGCCCAGTCAAGTAAGATATTTAGGCTTCTCTCTTTTTTATTTTTTAAAATAATGTCATGAACTCAGAGACAACGAACCCCCGTCATTCCTGGAGCTGTGGCCAGGTCACCCTACCTGGGGGCAGGGTGGGTGCAGAATGAGCCCTGTTCATCCCTCTGCCACCCGCAATGCCAGCCCCAAAGTTTTACTGATCTCCTTCTCTGCCCTTTTCTTTTCAGACAGATGATTCCAGCACCTCACCCCTCAGCACCAATTTTATGGCTTCCAGATATATCCTAACCAGCAGCAGTCTCTCCCTTCCCTGCATGTGCTGCTGCCAGTCAGATCACCTCCATGAGCCAACCTGCCTTCTTCCCTCCCCCTGCCCCTCCATCTCTTCTCCCACATGGCTGTCATCTTACCTGGTGCCTTGGTTTCTTGCTAAAAAGACCATCCTCATTCTGGTTCCCTTGGATTTGCTGAAAAATTTTCCACTCATCCCAAAGTTTGAAAATTTCATCAGAAGATCAGTAGTGCTAGAAAGGAATAGAAAATTTTCATTTGTGACCTGTTGTTTTTTTGCTGCCCGTAATTTCTCTCTAGGGCAGGTGCCCATCTTCTTCATCTTTCCCTAAAGTCAGAATTGCCTGTGGTCTGGATACTGTCACATCCTGCAAAATGCTCCTGACCCCATGTCACAAAGCCAGGTCTGGGCCCCCCATCTCTGAGCAGCACTGCCTCAGTCAGAATTCAATAACGTACTTGTATTATATGAACTTGTAGGAAGCGATTTTTATTTGAAAACAAATTTTAGATTTCAAGCAAGAACAAAAAAGTTAGACAGCATGTCAATACGCTTTGTACAGATACCACACTGTATTTTGACCTTTCACCTTCATTATCATCTTAAACTATCTTTGAGTCAAATTTAATTTCACAGGTGTAACAGCTCCTTTTCCTTCTAATCTACCGACTGCACACTGAAGGCGAAAGCTCATGGGTTCAGGTTTTTTTATACACTTTTATCCAAAGCAGACATAAGAAGGTCTTTAGAAGTCTGATCTATATGTAAGGAATAGTTACTAACAGAACCATCTGCCTCTCAAACACATGAAATTATATACAAAACTTTCACTCTGACTTCACAACTAACTGACAGTCTCCTGTGGCTCCCACTCTTCCAACTTTTTTCTGCATTTAGTTGCCACCAAAAGATATGCAGCTCCAAGCTGGTTTCTTTCACAAGTGCTGCATCTGTCATGTCAGTCAACATGGATCCACGCGTCAGACGTGTCTCTTTGTAAAAGGATGCCCTTGGGTGACCAGGGTCAGTAAAAATTGCTGGTTTTCCTTATGACAGTGCAATTAGGACAGAAGCTGTCTCCTTTTCAGACTCACTAAAAATGAGGTAAACATAAAACCTAAGACCAAGAACACAAGGCTGAAAATAAATCCAACTATTCCAATATTTTATGTCTGATAATTACCAGTAGTGAATGTTCAGAAGCAGAAGTGTAAGAAAAGGCCAAATACTGAAGTCTGGCCAGTATTATGTACCCTCCCTATAACCTGTGGCCTAGGTAATCTTGTTCAGACTTGGGCAGTGTGTGGTGAGATTACCAAAATCTTCAAGCTAGACTGGAGGCCAGTTGTTGAAAATTCTTGAGGCTATATAGAGATTACTGTTTTAATGTTAGAGTACAATTATTTTTTCCTACATTTTAGTGATCTGAAATAATACCTGCAGCTCATCTAAATGATCTTCATTGTTTTTCATTGCCCACAGCACTTTTCCTCAAATCCTTTAATCAGCTTGAATCTGAGAGGTGAAAGCAGACACTTTACCATGAGCTTTCCGGAACTTGTGCTGACACAGTAGCTCTGGACACACCTGTGAAATGTTAAGACAAATGTTAGGAAAATTGGGAGAATTAAAGGCCTTGAACCAGCAAAGGCAACATCAATATTCTCTACTAGAGATGGGAGAGAGCAACAATTCACTACCAACATATACCCTTGCAGATGGGTGTTTCTAAGAGCAAAAGTGCTAAACCCTGGCATTTGTAGGATGGTTTGGAGACTGTGGAGCAGGCTTCAGGAAGCTTACCAGTCCCAGCTGGGTGATAATCTACAATGGCTACAGAGCAGGTAGACATCTCATCTAATTTAAGGAGTACGCTTAGACAAGTATTTGGGAGAGTCATTAATGAAATTTGACCTGGAAAGCACAGCATCTTTCATCTATATAGAGGCAGTGAGTAAGATGGAAGGAGCATTTGGGGTGGAGTGATTCAGCCTGCTGAGCCCACCTGTCATGGCCCTGACAGAGAAGAACCCTTCCCCCATGAAGTAAAGCTATCAAAAGTTAAGATTTCTTTGCAGCAAGACAGGGTAAAAAAAGAGATAAATGAAATTTTCTTCCCAGGGTTGTTAAGAATCTCTACTGGCAAAACTAATGGGCAATGTAGCAAATCATAGTCTGAGTATTTTTTTAAGAAACCAATGCCACTAGTCAGCTCTGGAACACGGATTGAAAAATACAAAAGCGGTTATGAATTCCATTAGCTTTTATGAAACCAAAAGAATTTTACCACCAGAGGAGAACAAATTCTGCTGCTAGTTACAGTGATCCAATTCCAGTAAAGCTGACAGAACTACAGAATTACTAGTACTAAAGCAAACAAAACTACTACTACTTCAGGTACAGGAAGAATCTGCTCCAAGCCCCTGGAATGCATGTTAGGCTGTGATGAACAGATATAACTACAGAAATAACTATCTCACTGTGTTGAGTAAGAGCAAGGAAGAGAGAGAAACCTTTTATGATGTTCTATCCCTTAAAAAGAAACCTGACTGCACAGATTATTTTTATAAATAAATGTTTATGTTATAAAATAAAATGTTATTTTTATAAATAAATGTTACCTGAAGAACAGTTGCACACACTCATTTACATAGGATTTGGTATACATCTGTGCTCTTCAATAGATTATTCCAAGCCTTGAGTATTTCCTATAATTAATGTCAATATGCTTAGCTTATTTGTTATAAGAGAAAAGAATTTCTAATTAGCCTTTTTGATGTGCAAAACTTCAGTATTTCTCTCCAGTGTTCTTCAGATCATGTTTCTTATTTTATACTACTAAGTGACGGTAAGACTTAAGACTAATTCTGAAGATGGTTTAAATTGCATGGATGTGATAACTGGGCCTTGACCTGGCTCACCACGAGGTGAGGTCTTCCTGCTATGAGCAATGTCAGAAGTTCACATAATACCAACTGGCCTTGTGACAAGTCAAACATTCCAAATTCTTATTAAATTCAACCAACACTTTGCATATTTCCCTTTATTATAGTGACATACGCAATTTACCTTTAAACCCAAGCAAACTTACTTGCCTTCACTGAACCTCAGGAGTGTCTTTGGGAAGAACAAAACCTTCACAGCAGTGACATTCAGAGGCTTATCACAACACACCAGGGACACAAGTAAATCTCACGCAGTAGAAAAGAGTACAACTGTTGTGAGCTGCCTCGATGTAGCAATAAAAAAGGTCTAGGTGAGCATTTTTTTTAATACCAGTCAACCCTGCAGAAAGACCAGACAAATTAAGAAGTTTTTGCCAAGCCAAAGGATAGGTTCTATCAGCAGCAAATAACGGCAGGGTGGAAAGTTAAGTGTGCAGACTGCTATCACTTACCCCTCTTTTTCCTGGGAGGAACTTAGCACTGAATTTATGTTTAAGTAAAACCATGGCACAAGACTGACTGGATGCCTATTGGAAGCAATTGGAATATGTTCTTTATACTTTAAGTCTTGGATTAAACTCTAAATGAGAACAGAGCAAGGCCTGGTCTGTGGAGGCATACAGAAAAAATAAATTGTGCTCCTCTATTAAATTGGACATCCAAAGCACTTCATTGAATGCTGAAACGAGATGTGAGATTCCATGACAAGCTTAGGTTTCCTTTCCTGCACAGCTT
>WAAG01047274.1:0-11929 GCA_013390105.1 Tichodroma muraria
ATTGCTAAAACTTTGCTAAGTGCATCTGCAGCCTCAAAGGTATAAAACTTTTTGCTTTGATGTCAAAAATAAAATTTCAGAGAGACCATCTAAGATCAGATTAAATAACTGAAGAACACCTCTCACAGCAAAACTTAGATCTTCTCCTTTCATTTACACTATTCCACAAATTCTGCCTCATCCCAGAAAGGTGAGCACAAACCTAGAAACTTCCCCCGCCTTCTCCTCTTATCAGAGATAAGGCGGTGTCTTGGCAGATCTCCTCTCTAATTCCCTCTCTTCCTATTTCAGTTTTTATTACCTTCCATCACATAATCATCTCTCCCTGTGGCTGTCCAATTTCGCCTCAAAATTAACAATTATCAAAGCTCACTTCAGTGCTTTCACATTCAAGTTCACTGTGGTGTTCCCATGCAGTCAGAAAACTAAAACATACCGTTTCCTAATCTGCTCTGAATCACACCTTTTATTTTAGAGTTCAGCTGCTCTATCTACACTTACTGTCTCCATATCAGCAGGGAACGACAAAGTAAACAATCTAGTTTATCAATGTGGTGTTTTCCTGAAATTATTTCTAAATGTCTTCAGAAACCACAGACTCTGAAAACTTATCACACAAACCTTGAATATACCTAAAGAATGAGAGGACATGAAATCTGTTCTCTTGGCTTATGCAGCTCATCCTGAGTATTGCACTTATCCATCCAATAATGCAACTTCCCTCAGTGATGACATCCAAATGTATGCCTGTTTGCCACTTCTCTCTACACAATTTAACAGATGTGACACTCCTAACTGCCAGCTCAATTATCTGCCACTTTAAAAAATGCCATCCTCTCCCCTCCCCAACTCTTTCTCCAAAACCTGAACCCCTATAACCTTTTGCTTTTTCTGACAAAGACATGCTCAGCCTTACCTCTGCATGTCCCCTCACAAATCAAACTCAGAACTTACTATCCAGCCAGTAACCCATTTATACTTTCTATAACCACTGTAACTTTGCCTATACTGTATATCTGCCAAAATGAAATTTTACTTCTTTTTCATTGACCCACTGCAATGGCACACTTCAAATTCCTCTAGGTAATGAAACAAAAAAATACTATGGCAATGGATAGAAATTGTTGATTTTAATGCTCTATACATGCGTGTTTTTTTCCAGACTACTCACTTTATATGTCTACCTGCAAGCCAGATGCACCATGCCAGCTTTACTGTGTGAACTCCATAAAACTAAGCTGTATCTGACCTAGTCAGTGCAGTCAGTGGAGCCTCTGGTGGGATTTAGCTGACCTTCTGTTATAGACACCTATTTTAGGGTCAGCTGAGCAGCTCTGCAGTGTCTTTACCACAACTGCACAAGGGAGATCTCCACTGAGCACAATGACTCCTTAGACAGTGAAGTCTCAAGTAGATGCCTGACTTTGGATGATTAAGCAAAGTCCAGAAGTTGCCCGTGACGAGGACTGGTTTTATTCATAAGAAGAACGTATACTGATTGTCCTATGAAATTGGGAATACCCTCTGACACTCTTTTGCACATATATTCAGGCAGAAACATTCTCTTTTTTTAAGAATCTTTGTTGCTGAATGACTTGCTCAATTAGGATAGGAAGAATTTAAAATGGAATTGCATAACTCCAATGAAAAATGCACTTCATATCTAGTGGTTTTAAAGAAGAACCCAAATTTTTACCTTTTATAAGCCTTCCAGTACCCAGAGGGGCCTACAGGAAGGCTGGAGACTTTTTACAAGAGCATGAAGTGATAGAACAAGAGGGAATGGCATCCAACTGAAAGAGTGTTGCTTTGCTTTAGATGTTATGAACAAATTCTTTACTGCGAGGGTATGAGTCACTGGCACAGGTTGCCCAGAGAGGCTGTTGCCACCTCACCCCTGCAGGTATTTGAGACCAGNCACCCCTGCAGGTATTTGAGACCAGGGTGGATGGGGCTCTGAGAAACCCAGTTCAGTGAAAAGTTCCCTGCCCATGGCAAGGGGTTAGAATGAGATCATCTGTAAGACCCCTTCCAACCCAATCTATTCTATCATTCTATGATTTTCTGAAAGGAGACTTAACAGCGACATTATGTGAAAAGTAACCTGGCTGTCAGGAACTTGCTCTCTGCATGTAGAATGAGACAGGTATCTCAAGTGACACAGGAATGCACCTTCCTAAAGAGTTAACATAGAAACACCTGAAATATCAAATTTAAAAATAGTCATCAAATAGTTGGGATAACACATCCAACATGAAGGCTGTGACAAGGAGAAAGCAGCTCAAATAATTTCAGGACAGCAGCAAGGACAAGCTGAACAATATACTCTCACTTGCTAGCTCACAGTGAAGCCGAACTACAAATACTCTCTCTGTACAGAGTATTTAAAAGCTTGAAACTCAATTTGGACTTTCACTTTTCTTGTAAAACATCTTAGTCCATTGAAACATGAATTCCACACTTCTTAATATTGTTTATTACGTTACATGTGCTGCTCAGTGGTTGCTGTCTGGGATTCACCGAATCACATTTTGGTATCTAGATCATCTTGACTCAATTTTATAGTAAGGTAATAGAAAAAGGCATCTCTGGAGCCAAACTCACTTTATCCTAAATCAGGAAACTAAAATAGAGGTGGACAAATCAAGAGTAAAAGCTCCTATTTCTCTTTGCTTGCTATAAATGGAGCCCAAGCATCTCTCTCAAATACAGACACCAAACCCAGTAACAAGATTCCCACATATAAAGGCATGTATTCATTTCCTCATCCTATATTCTTCTTATCCTAAAAAAGAGGAATCACCAGCACTCCCTATAACTCACTACGAACCCATCTGATGATGACTGAAAAAATAAATGTCTTTATATTTTGAGCTCTATTCCCTGTAACAGTGTGGTTGGTAAGGCTTAAGTCAGTTGCAGACAATTCCTACTATAGAACAGTCTGAAATACATTCACAAGAATAAAGTTCTCCAGCCATCCAGGCTTGCAACATCAGATGAGATGAAGCAGGAACCTACAATGGAAACTGAATAAAAAGGTCCTGCCCTCACAAAAAACCTTTAGGGGCTTGTGGAAGAGTTAGACAAGTCTTCAAGTACCTTCTTCAAAGGACAGTCTTGCAATACTGAGGTTATGTATCTGACCACTCAGTATTACTTTTAATCATCCACCTGGAGGAGAGGGGGTGTTTACAGGTTTTAAGGGCTAGTCTTGAGTTAAGACAGCTACTACTCCAGATCTAAAGTAAGAACTAATAAGTAACTATTAACAAACGTACCCCACACCCCCTCTCAAAAAAAAAAAAAAAAGAAAAAAGAAAAAAAAAAGTTATAGCTAAGCCTTTGAGACTTGTGCAAAGATGGCTGTAACATCTTTCACATGCCTCAATGTTTGTAGGCCTTATCCACTGCTTTGGTGAGGTGCAGAAGTACCATGTGGCAGGTGCCAGGACAGCACTTTGCTGACTCCTCATTTTAGGAGAAAGATGCTAGAAGCTGAAGCTAACTACTGCATGAGAAGAATAGAAATTGCAGTTATAAAAGAAAACAGACAAGAAAAACAGAATAGCCAGTCTGCTCTGCAACTAAAATGTGCTCATGGGAGGCCAAGTGCACAGCGCAGTCCCAGAGCATGCAACAAACAAATCTGGCTCCAGGGCATCTCACAGTGGTGTCGACCAAGGAGAGAACTTGTACAGGTCAAAGGAATGCATCAACATTATCTAACTTAACTATGCAAAAACCTTAGCCTTCATACTGAAGAATGGCCAACTACACTGATACTGCTCTTGCTCAGGAAACTGTACCAAGTACTTAGAAGTGATGTTGAACTTCAAGCTAGCCACTCCTCAATGAGGGAACCATTCCTCAGGAAGTCAGAAGCCATGCACACTGAATGAATCTGAGGCTCCAACTTTTGGAGTGCTTCCAAACATTTTGTGATCTTCAGATAGGCCCAAGCAGTAATTTTATTTTAAACTTCTTAATTTTGGGTTCTGATTTTTAGATTATTATGTCCCAAATAAAAGTTATTCTAGCAAAACTTAATACTTCCTGTTGCAGAGGAACTAGAAAACACCTGACTTCTTAAGACAGCATGTAGTTGCTTCATTATATATGAAATTATCTTGCAAAAATCTATATTCCTTGTGCATACATTTGTAACAGCAAATACAGAGAAAATCCTCCAAATAACAAATGTTAGGAGTTTCTTGTGCTCTAAAAATATTGTGCCAGTATTTTAAACCAACTGAATAACATAAAACTATAAAACTCAATTCTAAGCAGCTTATCATAAACATAACAGAACTTTGTTAATCTGTTTCCTAATAACACCAATACTGTTACTTTCAGCGAGTCTCTTAATCCACTGATAACATACATACCTGGCATGCCTGTAGCAAGACCCTGACCAAAAGCCAAAGCTGGATTTGCTGCTGCAGCTGCTGCAAGTGACTCTGCCTGCTGCCCTTGCTGCCCCTGGTTGGGAGTGAGTGGGCGCTGAGTTGCTCCAGCTCGCAGGACCTGGAAAAGGCCGACACAACACCCCTTCCTTAAAAGGTAAGGAAGCCAATCTATTATGTGCTAACAAAGGTCTAGAACAGTTGCTTAAGTATTTGATGCCTCTCAGCCCTGAGTGTCATTTTGGGAATATTGCACCTTGCTGGTTTCAAGAATACACACACAGAAAGAATAAAAGATATATACCACTGGGATGACAAACATGTCCATAAAATATCTGCCGTGCTCTGGACAGCAGGGCTCAGGCATGTTCCATCAATTGTAATGAGTATAAAGAAAGGAAGAAAATCTGTAACAGTGATACATTTTATAACCTACGTTATTTATTAACTGAACACCTGACCTTCCTTGATAAACAAATTTGTTTACATTACTTCCAGGCAATTTAATGATGTAAATCTGAGTATTTCAGCACTTGTAGTAACTTGTCTAAATAATTAACATTCCACTGCCAACACTGCTGTAAATAATGCACCCACTAAGTTTTAAACATTCACATAACGCTCCATTACCATGCAACGCAGGCATATTTTATTATGTTCTGACAGCAAATCTCCAGGAATCTGATTGAAAAACAATCTAAATTCTTGCAACTACTCTATTTTTCTTGGTTAAAATCAACTTTTTCAGGTCCAAAATAAAGGGAGAAATACAACTTCCAATATATTCCCACAAAGAATTGTATATGTTACTTGCATAAATTGGATATTAATTTCACAGAGAAAACAAAAAGACACTGCAGAGACAATATACATTCAGTTACCAATGCAGGTCGCTGATAAAAACTATCAAGAGAAAGAAATATCCACCTGAATATAAAACCAGTAATGAAACCCCTGGAATTATATGGTATCTCAGACTTCTTATATTACGTTTCTAAGAATGGCATTGAAATTAACCATATTGCTGGTAAAAAGTTGAAATGCTTACATACATTCAAGTGTAAAGTTATTGTAAAATTTGGGGTTTTCCACTGTCAAAATTGCCATTCATTTACACTGAAGGCTCATATAGTAGTTTAAAAATGTATCCAGAGTAACAATAGAAAATGAACATTTTTTAAAAAACTGCTTAAAGAAATGGAATTTTCAACAAGTTCTTGTAACAATTGCTCACTCTTGCTTCACACCAAGGCAAAAACACCGTAGGGCACATGGTGATGCACCAATGCAATTAATGTCACAGAAAAATAAGCTAGGCAATCCTTCCTTCCTGTGAAGCAACAAAACTACTGGTAACACCTTTATTTCCCTACTTTTTCCCCTACTTTTTGAAGGGACAGAAAAATGTGTAACATTCAATCTTCCAGCTAATTTATGAAAACACAGATCAAGTTTTTCCCAAGCTTAAAAGAAACAATATCCTCCTAAAATTGCCAGAATGTATCTTTTCATCCCCTTACAACAGTTTCCTAGATTAAACTTTACAATAATATACTACACAGGAAGCATTTCATACACACATAAGAGAACAGCAACCTAAAGAAAGGAATTATTTTTAATCCTTATTGTCCTAAGAAACAAGACTGTAAAATAACTTTAATGTGGTGTGAGACAGTGACAATCAATAAGGAAATTGAGAATTTTTAACATTCATTTATTATACAATAAAATGCAGCATTTGAATTATGTAGAATTTTCTAGCAGCTGACCCTTACATACTGGAACGTTAAGGTAAGGCACCTCTGCTTTTCATGCTGAACATACCGGCTGCTGTCCCTGCTGTGCCTGGGAAGCCGCTTGCTGATTTGCTGTGGTATTTGCTGCTGCAGTTTGCTGTTGGAATAAATTGGCTGGATACACCCCCCACGGAACACCATAATACTGAGGTGGAACCACAGCAGGACCTAAAATCAGAAAGCATGATTATTCCATCCAGTGCAGCTGCTTAAAATACTAGCATCCCTCATTGATTCATCTTCTCAGTTTCAGAAATCGGTATTAACAAGAAAGAATTACCACATTAGCTAAAATGACACATGAATACAAATGGGTTGATTTAAAAAATTCATAACAAGTCATATCTTCTTTATGAAAAAATGAACACCTTTGTGAGACTCAGATGACAAAGAAAAACCTTAAAGCATTCAGAGTCTGTGTACCAAAGAACATTCAAAATCAGTTTTCATGGTTGGAAGAAAAGATAATTTCAGAACATCACAGAAGGAACAAAATTTATCCTCCTGATAGTGACGTACTGAGACTCTGATCATCTGTGATTCCTCCTTTCTGTATGATGCCCTTGCTTATACACACAATTATTGCCTGTGCCTCCCCTGCATATACATGATGCTCTTCAAAGAGAGCACACTTAACTCCTCCAGTCTATTGATGAAGAACCTGCAGAAGAGTAATCTCTCTGTATCATGGTGTTGTACATATAAACCATTATGTATACATGTCTTTTATACATGCCTTCCCTGTAAAACACTATGTGGAAATAAAGGTGGTTTTTTTCTAATGCTATGCTCAAGACTGAGCACTAGCTGGGACTTGAATACCCAGTCACATTGTTTCACAGTGATATCTAGTAACTTTTTAAGAGATTTTCCTGGATTACTCTGTTGTCTGGGCCTTTTAGCATGCTAAGACCATCTTTATTCTCACGCCCACTGGTAATGAGAAAAGCTGGAATTAGAAAACTAATGCACTGAGTAAAAACATACAAGGAAAGGTTAGCTGTCTCATCTTTTGAAAATAATACATACTGTCAATGTCAGATACACCTTATTAAGGATAAACACTTCTAGAACAGAAAAAAAAGCCCTAATTTTTGTATATGAAAGTCCAGTGGCAAGAGAAACTTGGAATTCATATATAACAAACTGAAATCCTTTCTATTTTAGTAAAAATTTTCAAAACGGCAGTATTCATTTTTCTACAAGTCTCTCCCTCTTACATTTGCAAAGAATAAACAGGACAGATTTCACTTTTTTTTCCTCCTTTCGTTCGGTTGAGTTATCAGGATAGACGCTTTCCAGTGTTCAGTTACCTGCTAGGGTAGCTGCTGCAGCTAATCCGGCTGCGGTGTACGGGTCAGTCCCCGGAGGAGCAGCGCTGATAATGTACGGGTTTGGCACGAAAGCAGCTGGGGCCAAGCCTGCGGAGAATACGCCTGCTGCAGTAACAAACAGAGCTTCATTACAGCCAACGTTCTTAGCAAGCACCATCATACTCACACCACCCAAATCACACAGCCTATCTGTTAAAATCAGAACTGCTTGTACTTTGGGAGCTCATAAGGGCAGGTACATAATTACAGAAATCAACACTTCTGTGTCTTCTCATCAGTCCTTTTTTACTAATCCCAAGGCCTAACAGCTTTATTTTGTTGGATCTACAGACTCCAAGGAGATTTCTCTCATATGTGTCTATCCATCCTTACACAGAAGGGATTATTCAAAGTGGAATTTAGCTTGCCCAACTTTAACTATCTGAAAGTTAAACTAGTCTTGCAAGGAAATCCATAGCAGACAAGTTATCTAGTGTCTGAAGTGAATCAGCCAGATGAACCACCTGCTAGAAACAAAACTCTCCTCCACTGACAATTTCAAAAAAATTTAAGCAGATAGCTTAAGTCAGATACCTAGCTTTTAAACAGCCAGTTATGAGACGCTAATCTTACTTCCCAAGAATCCTAATTTGATATAGGAATTGTATTGGAAGGAGACAACTGCAGAAACTCTGGCAAACAAAGCATCACTACCCAGAGTTTCCCATCAGTCAGGTTCATATACTTTATCCAATGTTGAGTCAGCAACTAGTGCAGCAGGCAAGGCACATCAAACTATGTCCTTCTTGCCAAATATTTCTTGATAAATTCCTATTAATATGCACATGAGAAGAGGCTGCATTTTAAAGAGGAAAATTTCAGCTGACTACTCAGTCAGCATTTCATACAAAGCAGAGGCTCCTCCAAGGTTTAGATATCAAAGACAGGACCTGTGGACTCACACAAATATCTCAATCTGCCATTCTTCCAGCTCTCAGCCCCTATTTGTCAGATACATCACAGTAAAGAGCTGCCACTTTTCAATTCCAGCTATAGGCTGCTGATCCCTGTCTGAGCAGACCTCACTACCTACCTAAACAAGCTGGTGGGAAAACTTATTTGCAGGAGAGCATGGACACAAGTTACTGGAGATGCTTCCTACTTCTGCCTGCCCTTCTGATCCTGAGAATCCTTTTTTCCTCACAGAGGAAAGACATTTCTGCACACACCTCAACAACCCAGTGAAACTGGAGAGGGTAGAAATCTAAACCCTGACTATCTCCCTTCCTTAAACAAGGAATTGCTTCCATGTGTATTCCAACCTCCCTCCCCTAAACACCAGCAGCTTCCCCACAGTGGAAGATAAAATTGTTGTCACTGAAATAAAGGCTCCTTGTTGAGTTGCAGCACATGAAAAACTTTATGTATTTAATTAACTCACTGAACTAAAGGCACTGAAAAAATGCCTGCTAAAGAATTAGCTCTACCACAAGGGTACCTGCAAGAAGAAAGAGCAGTTTAAATGGTGCCATTAAGAAGAAAAAAAATAAAAATCAACACAACAGTATGATTTCAAAATTCTACTCTACAACGGTTTTTAATTGGATTACTAAAAATACTAAACTGCAATAGAATCTTAGAATTGCATATTGGTTTTTAGTACATAAAGCTAGTGTTTCTATTACTGCTTATAGCAGTAAGCATTTTAAACTTTTACTCCTATCAACTTTCAACTACTATGCTACGGAAGAAAATACAAGCTTTATTTTTATTTTTTCAGTTTATTTAACTGTCCAAAGAGGAAAATTTACAACAGAAGAATTCCACGAAGGACAGTACAGTCATAGACAGTCATTCTGAGCAGTTTTCATGAGAACCACTGCAACAGGTCAAATGATCAATATCTATTTGAATAAGAAGACTAGGTAAATTGAAAGGATTCTATCAAAGCAACACACCCACTTGTCCCAGGGACACTTGCTGTACTGTACAGAAACCTCACCTATGTGTGGCTGCTGAGCTGCAGCCAGTGCATATTGCTGCTGCTGGGCTGCTGTCAACTGCTGAACAGTCAGAGCATTTGTCCTCTGGAAAAGCTATTGGAAAAAAAAAAATGCATTTCAGTTTTCAAAAGTCAGGGCTATAATATACTTGGATTTGCTTACAAAAACAAAAAAAAAAAGTCAAACTAAGCTTCCATAACAGCAAGTTACCAAACTAGAAAATTATGCAACAGTATTCTTCTAGCTTAATTACACAGCTATTTGCCCTTGACTAAGTCACAGACAAAATAATATTCAATGCATTGTGTGTTGAAATGACTGATTATCAAGAGGATCGTCAACAACTTAAAGGATCAATTTGCCACAGTCCATTACTAACCTGCTGCTGAGAGTTGTAGTCAAAAAGTCCTACAGTAGCTCCTGAAGAGTCCATTTGTACCTGATTGCCAGGATAGTCAAACTGTAGAGAATCAAGACCAACTTGTTCCATGGCATCTAGATTCTGATTTTCTGGATTTGAAAATTCTTCTACCAGAGGCTTGTGGGCTGTAGGATTGGGAAGTGGGCCTAATCCTTCTGTGGTGCTGGGATTGGGGCCCAGGCGTTCAGCTACTTCTGTTGGGGAGGCTTGTCGACTTCCAGGGGTACGACTGTTCAGAAGAAGTTTAAGACAGACTCTTCAGTCTTAAATAAAGCATGGACAGAGTACAGTATTTCTACTTTCAAAGCAGCTCTGAACTCAAGAGACTTTACAAAGGGAAGTGACAGGCTCATTTTAACACTTTCAACCAGCATGCATTGATGGCTCAAGATAAAGGATGCATTTAACTCTAAAAAATAATTTTATTTGTTGGGCTTTTTTTAAGTTTAAGACTGACTATAGAGCTCTTCAAATCACTTGTGAGAAAAACAAACTGATCTGTGAGGCTGTTTTGAGTCAAATGGAGTGAATTGTGGTCACCTGCGAATTTTGGGATGTCTCTTTATTGTATTTTGGTAGTGACGTGTACTGAAGAGAAACAACGAAATGGCTAAGGGCATTTCACGCCAAAAAACAGAAAGACACAACAAAATTTCAATTGGAAAAGACAAACATACAATACGGTAACCATTTTTCACAACTGAAAAGCAAGTAATGTATTTTTACCTTGAGTAAAATGAACTAGTAGCCACTTCATTTAGCATATGACTAAAACATTTCATTCCCTACACAACTCATTTAATAGACTATACTACACTGATGACTGGTGGGGGAAAAGTGTTTCTAACATAACTCTGAACAGAATATACAATATCACAGATATAGTATTACATATAAAAGCTGAATTGCTCTCTCATCTGACTGGCAGTATTAATCACATTCCCACTGACTACAGGGGACTTTTTGTACACCTATAAGCACCTACAGGCTAACAGATGAAGGGAGATGTCAACAGAGTAACACCCTAAAGAGATTCTCAATACTATTTGGTTAGATTTAGGATGCCTTAATTTGGAGTGGTACCCCATCTTCTGTGGGAGGCCATGTTGTTTAGAATATCAATTTCTACTGGCAAAAATCTAAGTTAACTAGTAGGAAAGAGCTGCGTGAGAAAATCTATGATCCTCTAACATTATTGCATTGGCAGAACTTTATGATTACATATTTTTTCTCAGGAAGCGTAAAACTTGTAGTTAAGTTTGCTTTACTTGCGAAAACTGCACTCAAATATCAAATGTCATATCGCAGGAAGAACCTATGTCTATTCCAGCAGTACAGTGCCAGACCAGTTTGCTGTACTGCTAATTCTAGGTCAGAGACACAGCCTCAGTACTACCTGTTCTGCTTCTTCTTCAGGGCTCCAAAGCCAAAGTATCTGTTCCTCACTGAAGCACATGACTAATGCAAAGAAATCTACTAGTATTTATGCAATTGCTGATAACAACACTTAAGTCTTTACAGTTAGAATTCAGCCTTTTAGGGAGTTTATTGCAGCAACACTGTATGATTTATTACTCTGGACAAAATATGTCAAAGAAAGGAGGATTTTTTTGACTAAAGAATTTTTTAATGTAACAAGCAACCTCATGATGATTGTATATAACATGTTGGTTTACCATCTAAGTATCCTAGCAAGCAACCATGTATTGCTCAAAACCTGAGTTTAAAGCCCTTTAACATTCCCTATTTTTCCCAAGTGAAATACAGCATCAACAAAGTGAAGAACAAAAGGAAAAAAGGCAGTTATTTCAGAACATACTTAGTTTAAAAACGCTACAAGTACAATAAAAATACAAGGAGGAGGACAGGATGAAGTTTTTGTTAATACTTTTGGTTAGCTAATACAGGTTGCTCCTCATATTGGTGCTGTTCTGTTGCTATAGTTAAAGTTGTGTCAATACTTCAATTATAAACCTCTGTTTGGAGGGCT
>WAAG01047275.1:19386-66130 GCA_013390105.1 Tichodroma muraria
TATGAAAAAGAATGTCCATATGAAAAAGAAAGGTCATATAGCTAATTTTATATGAGAGATGGAAAATCATGGCTCTCTGTATAAAAGGCAATGTTTCCTTAGGATAATGGTCTTTCCCTGTCCCCAGAAAATGGAAATAGAGGAGCCAGGGTTAAGTCCTGCTCCATTCCCAACTTTACAGGTTCTTTGTGGGAGGACCACCAAGTACTGGGGAAAAAAATGAACCCAGCACTATGGAGCAAGCCAAGGAGCAGCCTCTGAGGTCTGTTCATGTTTCCAGATTGTTCCAGAAATAAAACTTTTCAAGTTTTCTGCACCTTTTTGTTTGTAGTCTGCCCCACAGCTATGCCCAAATGGCTGTGCTTACAAGGCAGGCCTGAGCCTGCTGCTCTGCTGCGCTTTTGTTTTTTAACTTTATCAATTGTTTGGATCCTTTCCAACTACATTTTCTAGAGGCCTTATGTTGATTCTTAAGAGAAGCTGCTTTATTAACTTCTACAAAATTCATACACAAAATCTGACAAAATGCCAGTTAAATACTTTCCTTCTACCTACTGGGGATAACATATTTTCAAAGAGTTGGAAATAAGAAGTATTTGAACAAGTTGCATTCATTTTTCAGATTATCAGACACTGTTGAGACACAAATGCTCCCCTACTTAAAGATATCATTCCCTCCTTAAATAAGACTGGGTGCCACAGAAACATGGTGTGTCATTAGCTCCCTGTAAGCTTTCCTGCACTGGGAAGGTGCTTGAAGTGGGAGTAAGAGTTTACTGAAAGAAGTAAGTATTTGTATTTTAAATTCCCAGGAGGCAAAATATGAAAGGGAAAGAATACACAGTCAGTGAAAGCCAAAAAAAAAGTTGAACAGGAGAAGATTAACTAAGAGGAAAAGTAGAAAGTCCTCAATCACATGGATTTGTTTTAGCACTCAGCACTAAATAGGAATACTGAAATCTTTATGAAAAACCCTTATAAGATATTGAAAAGGACTCATATCATCATTGAAACGTGAAGCCAGATTAATTCCTTCTGCACTCTCAAGAAGATCTTTTCTTCCCTGTCTCTTCAGGTACCTCTTCTCCATGCTCTAGACAACACTGTATTTGAAAAGATCACTGCTACATGCAGCTGCTGAAAAATGGGCTTAAACAGCTCCAACTCTTTCTCCAAAGTAAAACTCCTTGATTTACTTTCAAAGCAAAAGTAATTCAAACTCTGAAGAAATTAAATTCGTCCTTACAAGCACAGGTATCCTCTGTAAGAAAATCACATCTCCTTCTTGTGTATGAGTGAAATGGGTACAAAAATGAAGCAAACTGGCTCAAGGATGGCCACAGTCAGAGGAAACCAGGAGAAGTCCATGAAAGGCAGCCTGACAGCTGAAGTGAAGGAATGTAAGGGCTGGCCCAGCACTGCCCCAAGGGTGCTCCTCCTGGGGTGTTGCCATGGCTGTATCCTGCAGCCTTCATCAATTCTCTGCACTCATCTCCTTCCACTGCCTAATTAAATTAATTACACAGGCCACAGAAAGCAGCCAGGCTGCCCCTACCTGAGTCTGTCTGCAGCAATTTTGTGTCCTAGGCACATCTATAGCAAGGAGCCTGGGACATATTTTGTTTAAGATATGCAAGGAATCATTTGGTCAAATGAAAGCATCACTAAGGCACGTGCTGAGGTTTCAGACAGCCTTTCTAGTCTTTCCTAGGGGTTTTGGTGGGGAGAAATGTCTGTGTCTCACAGGAGAATTGTCTCAGACTAAATCAGATATCTAAAAGTGGTCAGAGGAATTGTTCCATATAAAAATGCCCGTTTCCCTTCCTGGCTCACTGAGGCAGGTCAGGTTGCCTGACTTCAGCAGACACCTCCACTGCAAAGGCTGAAATTTAGTTTGTCTACCACCATAAGTAACCAAAACCATAAAAACCCCACAAAAGAAAAGAAAGGATAAGCAGAGGTTCAGTAGAATACTAGGAGCACAATTATCATTTTAGGCACACTTAAGTGTTTGGATTCAGTTTTAAAACCCAGCGTTCCTGGTTCTTCATGAAACTTGGTGAGAAGCTGTCAGTACTGACAGAGGGAGCTGAGCCAGCCCATAATGAGTTGCTCCCCCTCCAAAACTCAGCACTCAGTCATCCACCAAAGGCAGGCTGGCTCAGCAAGAAATGATGGAGCACCACTTGAAAGCATATTTTTTCTCCAGTGAATAAACTTGATAGGATGCTCTTTGTCCTTCCCCTCACATCACCATGACAGATACCCATTTTTGTTGGTACAATTAAGAATTGAATGAAAGCCCCTCATCACTTTCTTCTTTCTTTATAATAGAGTAGAATTATTTACCCAGACAGGTGTTTTTGTGATAGAGGTCCTATCTCCAATCACTGGCTTTCCGTGGCATAAAAATAATTATCATTCATGACACGGTGTGTCACTGAGGATCTCTCTCCTGCAGATTCCAAGGGATAAAACAGTTTTTCACTTTACACTCTGATCATCTCTGTCACTCTAAGTTATTCTCACTATGGGTTGTAGTTTTACTGTTGGAAAGAAATGGTACCATGTGATAATAATTTCTGATACTCATGCATTAATTTTTCAACTATTACCTCTCCCCTCCCCTTCAGTTTAAAGGGTTAATAAATTTGTTTCAAACATTGCGCCATGATAAAACTTGTCATAAAACCTGTGGAGTGAAATATCTGCATGAAAGAAATATGAAAACAGAGAAGTAGCTGGTTTGGGGGCTGTTTTCCTCCCTTACTTGAATCAAATCCCAAAACTGAGTTGAAAGATTAACGGTTTAACACTTCCTGAATAAAGAATTGTTTCACCTGCTTAGGTAAATGTTAGGAAGCAAAACAAAAGTACACCTGTGAATATATTGATGTTTTAGCTGTAACTGATTTATATGTGTGTGTGTATACATATGTATATACATATCAATATATAGTTAGTATAATCCAATGGGAATGTAAAGCTTTAAATGGTTTATAATTTGAAAAATATTAATTCCACAAAAATTCATGCCAAACTCTTTTACTGGTTATAGAGGTTACATTCACCTGACCTTCCAAAGAGCTCCTGAAGTCCAGAGGAGTCATTACCAAACTGCTGAAAAACATTAAAAGTCGACTTCAGGTTCTCAGCACTTCAATCATCATAGCCTCGTGTACACTGAGCAAAAACCCACATTTGCAGCACCTTTTTCTATGGATCACTGGATTGGAGTAAAACTGTTGCAAAGTTCATGCCCAGCTGCTTTTTTCTGTACCCGTTTTCTCCCACTGAGAATATGGTTTTAGCTTCCCAGACAGGTCAGCTTTTTTCTGATAGTGAACAATATTTATGAAAGTCTCTTATTGTTTCTCTATATTGGATAAATTGGAAACTAAACTTTATCCCTAAAGAGAAAAAAAAAAAAAAATGACCAAGAAGTAGCTGAGAGACTTCAGTATTTTTAAACCCTTGAAGTACTTCTCTTTTTCCCAGTCTGTTTTCATATTTAAATGAGATTTGCATTAGCTGCAGATAAGAATAACCATTCTAGTCTGTAGGATATCAGCTCTCTGATAGCACAGCTGGGTGTCAGTGGCCATGTGATGGTTTCTTGGGTAACTTGGTTGTAGATCACTTCAGGATTTCTGATTTTTCAGAGGAACCAGTTTTGCAAAACAGGAGGGAGCATTAAAATTCAATTTTTCTGTCTCGCACTGCCTCCTATCCAACACACTTTCATTTGTTGCACAGTGCATGAGGCAGCAGGCTATGAAAAGAAAGAGTAAGGATATTTATTTACTTAAAAGAACAGAATAGAGTGTTCTTCATACCAAAAGCAAGAGAACATGGGTTGTGCTTCAGTTCCCTGTTGCATGTGGGACAGAGAAAATTGTGTGATCACACTAGACTTTCAAGTTTAATGATTTTTTGACTTCCTGTGGTATGTCACTGTGACCCAGGATGCTCCAAGAGGTGCCAGTCTTAAGGTCTTGTCCAAAACCCTTTTGATACATTCAGAAGGTCCCAGTAGACACAGTGACAGCTCCATGAGATCCAAATGCTGATTAAGTCACTCTCTCCCCTTACATCTCCAAGCCATGGGAAGGACATTTCTGAGGTGATCCTGTCTCCACATATGGGGGCTTCACTCAGTTTCCATGAAATAAAAGATGCAAGGTAGGAAAGACATAAGCACATCGCTGGTAGAGGGTGAAATGCCACGATTTGGGTGGGGTACCAGACACCCAGTTATTAGGAGCAGCTATTCACTTTTCTGTATGCACAATTGTTTTAAAGGCTGTCATGAAGAGTTACTGCTCATCCAGAAAGTTGAGGTAGTTATTAAATCTTTGGAAATACAGGAGCAGAAGTGGAACACACAGAGGTTTGTGGCCAGAGGCTGCTCTGAGACAAGCTGGTGCACTGTCATTTCTGTCAGTGCAGGAGCTGCAGGAGGATGGGAAGCAGGAGGTGAGCCTGAAGACTTCTGAAGAACTGACTCTGCTCCTGAGATGGCATTACCTTATCTCTAATGTCAGCACTGTGTGGGGAAGGAAAGTGAGCAGGGAAGAAGAAAGAGCATGAAGGAGTGAATGTGGAAGGAATGCAAATAGATAAAAATCACAGAATCACAGAGTGATGGAGATCAGCTCCCCTTACTCCTACCTCCTTTTTCACATCAAAGTACAAGGTGTTAAAAGAATGACTGTGTGAACTGCAGGAGAACTTGGGGCTTCACCGAGACAGAGAATGTGTTTCTCAGGCTGAACACAGAGCAAAGGTGGAGAGCCTTATTGTGCAGGTTGTGCTGTAACATGCAGCCAGGCAGTGGAGCAGTCAGTTTCTGCTTTTCTGCTTTTTGTTGTGTTTTGGAGAACTATATATTAAAAGTCCTGCACTGCACCTCTCTCTTGAGCAAGTTTTCTGTGGATTTTCCCAGGAAGGGGCTAATATCTCCTCTGAAGGACAACACCCACCTTTATCTTCCTAACTCTATGCTATCCAAAACTGGGGAGGGGGGGAATCGTTCACTGTTGAACCCACACCACTGCTCCCTGAATTATTCTGAATTCACTGTAGAGGTTTCAGAGCCAAATATAAACTGGGCTCAGTTCAGCTTAGGCAGTAAATCCGGCCAGGTCACAGCCTGGGGAGGCGTGACAGCTGGCTCCATGCTGAGCCACACGTGCTGGTTGTCTCAGGGTCGAATTCTTGAGCATCTGCCGTGGTGTGACATCCGTCGGGGAAGGCACGCACGGCTTTATCCGGCTCTGTGCTCCACTCGTGCCTGCCTGGCTCCTGCAAGCCCTGAGCAGGGGCTCCAGCCTGCAAGCCAAGCAGCAGTCCCTGTGCTGATTATAAACAAGGCATTTAATTTCCACTTCCCTTGACGTTCTTAGCAGCAAGAACAGAGCTGGAGGTTTCGCAATGATCCCTGTTCGGGGCCTAACCGGAGGAGCTGATGGAGGATGCAGAAGAATGCACTGGATTGCTCCTATTCAACAACTTGAGGACCTCTGTAATAACTCAGCAGGCTCAAGCTCTGGTTCTCTTCTGGAGACATAGGAGCAGAAAAGGAGCCTCAGTGGCTCTCATGCTCGTTAGGCAGGAAGCACACTGCAACTCTTAGGGAGCTTTCCTACACCTTTCAACTTCAGGCTGAATTTGTGATGCTTTTGTCAGTGTTTTCAAGGTGGAAAGAAAGGTTTCAGCTATTGCACTTAAAATTCAGATACGCATGTTCCTATAGCCTCGGGCCAGAGACTGCAAAGAATCTGTAAAGTGGTGAATAGGAGATGGAATCTGTGCTCTCAGGTAAAACAGCTCTGTTTTCTTCTTTCACTCTTTGTTTTCTATTTAACAAGGCATGAACATTGCCTCACACTGCAACTGCACGCTAGAGAGCAGGGCTGCAGAGCTTTGAAACGTAAATGCCATTTCTTCCTACCTCCCTGGAGTTCTCTCATTGCTATTTATTTTCATTAGTAGAAATGAAAACAAATTAAGGTGTGCAACACTCAACAGAGTAGGAGTGCAGCAAGCACAACTGCTGGCACCTGGAGCATTTTATAACTCCAGTGGTGTCCCCACATTTGAACAAAGCTCAGCTGACTCAGAAATGTCAGAGACTGGAAATCCTTTTTTTTTCTCTGGTCATATTGTTGTGTAAAGTTCTTGATCTCACAGCTCAGTTCCTGTTTTACCCCCCAAAGCCAATTCCCCTCCCAGCTCTCCCCAGAGGTCTATTTGCTTGGATGATCAGGGTTCAGCTTCTCAGCTGGTTCAGCTGGTTTGCTCCATTTGCTTTAATATCTTTGGGTTTGGTTATGCTCATTACCAATACACCCAGCTGTATTTGAATAGTAACTCATATTAGGAATTATGATGAGCACTTTGTTTCCCTCCTTTGTGTAACCTTCAAATTTACTGGTGCGACTGTGTGCGCATTCCTCAGTCTTGTTTTCCTACCAAGTTCAATTAGTCTTCCTGGCCAAATCAGTTCCATTTTTTCACTTTCTTGAGAGGTTCTGCAAACACAGGACACACTTTCTTTGGTTACACAAAAGGCCCCAACTTTTACTGCTGTTTTCTTCCATTTTTGCTAAGATATGTTGCTTCTATTTTTGTGTTTTCTTAATTGCCTGGAGAAGAAACTTAAAGCCCAGAAACAGCAAAGCCAAGGTGTTCTGCTTCTCCACTGACAGCATGGCATGAAGGGTAATTGCTTCTGAACCATGTTGGCCACAGAAAAAATTAATACCTGAGTTAAGGAAAACAAAAATTTCACAAAATTTCATTTCAGAAAATGAAAATAGGCATTAAAATATGAGCCTATAAAAATACTGAGGTTATTGGAAGATCATCTTTCTTATTCTTGCTATCTAGTAAGATGGCAAAATATGTAGATGAATACCTGAGAGAGTGGAATAGAATATAGGAAGTCAGGAATGTCAGAACAAAAAGGGTCAATGTTTTTTTCTTTCAAATTGTTTTATTTCCTCCCTCAAAAAATACGGCTTCTTCTCAAAGTTGAAAAAAAAATGTCTTGAAAACTTCCAGCAATCTAGAAAGAAAATTTAGTTTTAAAACTGAGACTACAAATATCAATTTTGTCGTATCCTAACATTTCATAGGGTTTTCAGAGAGAAAAACAAAAAACTTTTTTTGCAAATACCACTTAAAATATTGCTCAAAGTAATGCTTAAAATAGTGTTCAGTTTGAAAACAAAACAAAAAAAGAAAAAAGGAAGGCTGAAGGAGCTAATTTTTTATTACACTAAAAGTCTCCTCAACCAAGACTTCCAGCTGGTGTAACCTACAGCTTCTCTCAGCTAAAGTGCATTTTCTAGTGCTCAAGAAACTCAACCCTATTGAGAAACATTTAACACAGTAGCTTGTTTCACTGGGGTAAAACACCTGTGGCAGTTCTGCAGTGTTGCAGGTGATGCTGGATGTTTTGTTGTGTGTCAGTGGGTCCCAGCCCCACGGTGGCTCTGCCTGGGGCTGCCAGGTTGCTTCAGGAATTGAAGGGGTTTGTTTCCCTCTGCAGAGGGGTTCCTTGGCCCAAACCAGGTAATTTGCCTACATTTTGCATCCTGCTAGCACAGGACCAAGCCTACAGCAGCACAGCAAATGTTATCCTAGATGTTATCCCACACTCCCAGTGTAAATTCCACCTGCCAGTATTTACTGACGGACCAGGCACCTGTGAGAATCCCTCCTGCCCTGTGCCAAGCTCCAGCACAGACGGTTTTTTGGAAGCAGAGGGAATTTTAAGGCATCGTGTGTAGTTCTGCATCTTTCCCCTTGCCACGCTGCCAGTTTTCATCCCTGGTTTTATTTTCTGCAGAACTTCTTCCTAAAGCCTTTCTTGTTAATTGGGGTGGCATCATGCCAAGTAAAAGGTTTTGGCTATTACTAGGGCTCTTGAGACAGCTTTTGTAAAAAGTTAATACAATTTCCTACACTCCCTGGGAATGCACAGCCCTAAAATTGGATTGACTCTTCATACTCCTAAATTGATGAGGTCAGCATATTCTTTGAATTGTTTCCCTGCTTGTAAAACACACACAGGGTACCAGGAGATTTACATTCAGTGAAGATGTGATTATGTGCTGATCTGACTCCTTCTGGTCCCAGGCAGAAATTCCCACTCCTTGACCCATCTCTGCAAAGCAGTGAGCAGATTTGTTGGTCTAACTGCAGCAGCACTTCCTTTACACTCCAGCTTAAATTTTACTATTTTACTGTTAACTTTCTTCTGGAATTAAAGATTGTGGCTCTGACAGGGCATTGTAGCTGTCTCCAGGTTAGTAAGGGGGCACCCAGATGAGCATTCATTGATTCTACATGCAAACTTTGTAATAACAACATGTGATTTAGACACCAAACTATTTCTGTTTCAGACTGGGACATTTACTGACAGAAAAAGAGCACGGAATATTACCAAGCCTGCTTGCATCTTCTCAGGTGTCTATAAACTGTATATTTTGGTGGAAATCATTGCAGGTGAAGAGGGATTTGCCAAGTCTATGACAAATATGCAATCTGGAGCAAAAGGAGAGATGGAATATATGTTGGTTGGGTTCCTCTCTCCCCACACAGAATTTTATCATTTCTTCTGTTTTTGAATACAATGACATAGAAAGGAATAGAAAAAAAGGCTACCACCTCAAGCAAGAAGCTTGAAATAATCATTCAGAGATATTTTGTTGATTTAAAACTTTTCAGTCTAACTAGCAAACATTCTACTAGGAAAAAAAGAAAAAAGAACGAAGAATACTTATTTTGAAACAGAAAAGTTGAAACATTCCATATTGAAGATTTGAATCAAATTGCCTGATTTCTCAAAAGTTTTCTCATTACTGTTCCAAGCAATTTTCTCTGAACTGACAAATCTCCATGAAGTTTGTTGGTTTTGACAAACCAGTAATTTTTGACAGAACCATTCAGCTGTGACTTTTCCAGCCCTGTGAGTGTAATCTTGCCCTGAAATGTTGCTTCTGATAAGAAAATACTGATTCAATAAAAATAAAAACACAGATACTAGTGATCAGTGGCTGGGCTCTCAGATGGCAGATAACTAGTTTCCAGCACCCTGGCAGCAGCACTGCTGCAGCTCCTCCCTCCCCACATGATGCTGGGAGGCTCCACTTCCCCCAGGCACCACTCTGCCTTTTGCTCTTTGAAGCTGCCTCTGCTCTTCCCAGGATGCTCCTAACAAAGGGGCACACACCAGGTGGGTTCCTTTGGTCTGTCTCAACTCTGTTATTTTTATCTGGTCCTGTCTTTTCCAGGTTAGCTCTTCCCCCTCTCCCCGTGATCCCTGGACCATTACAAATGGGTTGTAGCTGGTTTATGCACACCCTGCACAATTCTTACTTTTTTTTTTCCTTGGTCAGTGCTCACGAAAACCCACATTGTCCAACTTCAGAGCTGACCTTCTGACCTCTTAACATTCCAAGGATGTTCTAGGGATTCCTTAAGTCCCAGATTTGATAAAGCATCAGTACTTTAGAAAATCTTCCTAAAATTAGGGGCCACTTTGAAGAGGAGGTCATTGTAGTTGTGGATAGGCTCACACCCACCCAGAGGTGTAAAAGGCTTTTTAGAGAAGGATATTATCCAAGTGTTACAAATCTGTCTTCATCTTGATTATGAATGGATGGGAAAAAAAAACTTATGACATCAGTCACAAAATGGACTTTTCCATGACCATCCCCAAATTCACAATTTGTCTTAAAAGGGATTTTCATTCATGTTATTCTTCAACAGCTGGATGAAGCTCCACCTACTAACACCTCACAGCAGCATTTTTCAAACTGTTCTATGCAAGTGCCTGGGGGCAGATGCATGATCCCATGAAGGGATACAAAAGAAAATCCTGAAGTGATGGCTACCACATTTTTTATCATGTTGATGTTTTGCATCTTAACAATGAAGGCAGTAGGGTGGAATCTCCTTTCAAATTCTGTGAGTAAATTGCTTTCTTGTAATAACTAGATTTTCCACTAACAGACGGCAGCTACAATCTGTCAATCATTGTGAAATCCAAGGATAGATGAAGCACAGCAAATGTGTTGTTATTGCCTGCTAGGCTGGAAGTGTGTCCAGGCTGATGCACTGCTCCTTTGTGTTGTGCCAAGTCCACAGATTTCACAAATACAATGCTTCTGCCAGGCACCCACAGAAGAAAGAAAAGGCCACATCCAATTTCTTATGGACTTCGACAGAAACACAAACATCATCAGACCCAGATCCATCCAGAGGAAGAAAAAGAGTCTGGGCTCACAACATAATACATGTTCCCTCCTGTGCAAACAGTTGTTTAAGCAGAAGGACCTTCAAAGCAAAACTTCCATAGAAGGGACAAAAAAGAAAATGAAAATTATCCTTGCTTTAGAAAACGTGTGTGATGTCCAGAAGCACAGCTATTGCCTTCTAGAGCACACAGTCTATCAGCCCTGACCACCTCCCTCCCCCAAGGTCACAAATGCTGGATCTTGCTGCTTGCCTGGACACACCACAGCAGCCCCAAGATGCTTCAGCTGTTCAGAGAAGCTGAGCACAGAGCCACAAGGGCTCAGGGCCAGAAAAAACCTGTTTAATGTTTCTTCATCCCCAGACACCTTGGAGTTTCATTGATTCATTTGTGTGTCCTGTGACAGGGTTATAAATGCCTGCTTTTCCATCCTCTATAACATGATGTCTGGCTTAGCATAAATGGTTCTGTTTCAGAATGTAGATGCAAGTAAATATCTATTTGGACCTAATAATTTATCACTTCTAATCAACTCTTGTACATCTAAACAAGGGACTAGGTATTTTTGTCCTTTCTAGAGCGTCCTAGAAAGTGTTGTTTTTCTCCTTGAAGCATTTGGGAGCATTAATTTTTGTAATTAAGTGAGAAAAATAGGAATAGTCATCCCGAGAGCAGTATATCTGTAAGAGTGGAACAAGAAGGAGTTAGAAGCAGTGTAATTTAGGCTGAACTGACTCCACTTAACAGCAGACCATATATGCTACTCCTGCTCTGGAAGCATGTGGCAGAGGACAGTGGGAGAGCATTAAAAAAGGAGTGAAAACTGCATTGCATTTGGATCTTTATGGAAATGTTCACTAGTCTCAGCCAGGGTAGTGAGCCTGCTTTGGTAATTTTTTTAACAATTCTCAATAGCTCTTTCTCCCTCTATCTTTTCAGACCAAACCTGGATAGCTTAAAAGAAAAAGATGGTTTCTGTTTTTCGAGTAAAACTGAAAGCACTAAAGGATAGTTCAAAATCACGGGTTTATAGTCAATTTCATGAAGAAAAAAATGAAACTAAACTAAAAATTATTGACATTTTGAGTTACAGACCTAAGAGAACAATGAAAGCAGTCTCTATGGCAGACAGAATTACTCCTGCTAAAGGCCAGATAAGAAAAACTGGTAAAAATAGGGGGATTTGATATAGTACCCTTCTCTGACCGTGTCCTTGACAACAGTGGAAGTGTGGCAGAAAAATTCTCTTAATTACGCTTTGCTTTAGAAAAGATGATTATTGTTCTCTAAACTCCAGTGAATGGTGAAGCTGGTTAAGGCATTCTTAGTTGGGTACATTTTGTTAAAAATACTTTGGGTTTGGCAACAGGGAGGAAAAATTCCTAGTTCTGGTGACTTTAACAGACTGGGAAGCAGCAGGATTCAATGGCTCTCAGAGGTCAAACCCCTGCACAGATCTTCAAGGTACATCAGAAGCTTCCCTTATTTTCTCAAAAGACACATCTGTGCCATCTTCTTGGCTGGAGGTACATGTCCTGGCTTCAGCAGATAGCCTTTGTTACATATTTTTTCTCTCCTAGAAGATCTCAGATGAGGATTTCATGGCTTACATGACAGTTTTTAATACACAGCATTTCTGTATGAGTGGTTAAAGTCCAGAACCAGGCTAAATGCTTGGAGACAAATGTGTCTCGCTGCTCTGAATGTCACAAAAGTTTCTTGCAATAGATGACATGTGGTTAGCTGAGAGCATCAAAATGGAAATCATGCTGTACAGGAAAGAAGTGAGGCACCTTCTTCGAGAATATTTCCTGTGAAACATTTTATTTCTTTACAATTTCCTTATCTACCAGGTCCCTGATTCTGTCAATAATCTGATGGTGGGTTTGAATTGCAGCCTACATAAAAACGTCTGGTTTGGCATACCAGAGACCGTGTGCCCCAGTTTATCAAACTACCTGTTATTTTTTATTATTCCTTTCTCTAAAACTTGTCTTTGTGAGACCAAATTCTCTGCCCTCTGGCAATTCAGCCCAAGAACCACCAGCCACTGCAAACAGCTTGCAACTGAAGGTTTTCCTCCCCTTTACTGAGACATGAGATGAAACAACAGGTACATCCATCACGCTGATCGATAAAGATTTCTTTCATCATTAGTTTCACTAAACACCAATGGAAATTCAAGCTTAGTAATTAGAGGAGACCCACACATCACTGCTGGAGCCGTTTTTAATGTCAGTGATGATACTTCAAAGATATTTCTGGTTTGGGCCAATCCAGCCCTTTGGCTACTAAAGTGACCCCAAAGGGTCACTTTTGGGCTTTGACAGCAAGACAGTCATGCAGCACTCACCACTAATTAGGACACTAATAGAAGATGACAAAAGTAAATGGGCCCAAGCTTTTGCTTGATTGCTCCATTTCATTGTAATTCTCACAGTTTCATGCTGCTCAATGCCTTTCAGAATTAAATAACCAACCTGCACAGAGGAGCAAGCAGTGCCCTTCCTGCATGACCCATTTTTGGCAGGGTTCTCTAAGCATATTGCTGTTCATGGGAAGGAAATAATGAGCAACAATGCAGATAAGGCACTAAATATCAAAGCTGACCATGGAAGTCCCCCTCTTTAATTACAGCTCTGTTTTCTCACTTGCTGGACCAGTTCATCTGCAGTTCTCTGCCACACTTACCCTCAAAGTTCAGGTGCAGAGCTACAAGCAGGGCAAATGTGCTCACCACCCTCTTGGGCAGCAGCCCGACCATACACAGACAAACACACAAAAAAGGATTTTTTCCATCACAGGGAAATCATCTCAGGGCACAGCATTCTACCACACATCAGGGTTTACTGAAATTCAGATAAGGCAAAATCTTACCTTTTTATATTTGCTGCTCTATGTGGAGAATGAAATGATTCTCTCCAATGTTACAGACTTTTTTCCAGTCTCACTTGATCCTTATAAACCAGATGACCTTCCTGCAAGCACCAGCCAACCCCATGCATTTGCCTAGACTTCATTCTTATTGCACTCTTATGCAGGCAAGTGTTCTATCACCTCTTTGTATTCTAGTCTCCAAGAAACTGCTTTTTATTTTTTGTAGTAGTAGGCTTTCTTCTTTTTTCAAATTACTGCATACTTTTAGGTAGTTTCCTAGTCAAAAGATTAAAAGATTCTCCATATCATGAGGAATGAGGACATTAGGTATAATTTTGACTGAAGTGAAAAGGATGTAATTCAGGAATAAATGAAGTGAATACATAAAGTCACACAAAAGAATTACCTGTGTGAGATCCGAAACAGACCCATAGCTGCTGCTAATTAAAGTGGCTTTTCATCATATTGTCTTCTCTTATAAGGGATGTAGTAGGCAAAGTGCCCACTTGTGCCTTTATTTGCCACAACTGCCTTCTAGGCTTTCCACCAGTTCCTGTGGAAAGCATTAATTAAACACAAGGAAGGCAGAGACTGCAAACAAAGGTCAGTTGTGCTGATGACGTTTTGCCACTTACATTTGAATTCAAGAATCTTTCCCATCAGTAATTCATATTATAAATCAGTTTGGCAAGCTATCAGACTTTAAAATCAATTACACCGGATCAAAGGCCATGTTTGCAGATAACGTGTGAAGGGACACTCTTACACAGTAGTGACCTTCTAAGCTGGCACAAGCCAGTTCTCAGTACTTGGCAAAGTATCCTCCCCCAGTGCTAAGTCAATTATATTAAACCTATTTCAGTATGTTATTGAGTGTATAATGGGAGAGGACTGCTGAGGGCGAATCCGCCTGTGTTTCCGCAGAAAGGAAAACCACAACTGGCCTGGCAAAGCTCTCATTTATCCCAAATATGCATTGAACACTTCCTCTTGAAGGAAGAGGAGCAATAAAGAATCTGGAAATGGTATTCCACTATATATATCACCAAGATTTCCTTACAGTTCTAATATCATTAAATTCCATCTCTGCAGGTAAAAACAATGGCCCACTTTGTGATCACCAGAGTGTGAACAGGAGGGGCCATTAGCAGGTGATACTTAGGATAACAAAACCTCAGCATTGCTAAGAACTATAATCTGCACAGCCATTTGAAGCACCATTAGCTTCATGAGAGATTATCTGATGGTTCCTTGTTATTTGCCTGGCACACAGGGATTTACAGCCCAGAGATTGAGCAGCACCCCTAAGGAGCAGGATCTTCGTGCTGACATGTGCAGCACAGCAAGTTCCAAGGGGAGAGGGGCAGCCAGGGTGTTAAAACACACAAAATATACAAAATATGGTAAGATTGCAAGTCATGGTCTTTGCTCTGCTGCATGCAGAGAGCTCAGTGGTTTTACAGGGAGATTTTCTGATGCTCTTAAGAATTTGACATTGCCAGCGCTTGGGGAAAATGGCTGTGGGCGGAGGTCAATGTGTTTCATCACATCTGCAAGTGACCACCCTCACAGCTGGCTGCAAGCACAGAAGGAGATGCCAGGTTAAGCCCCCGTGGCAGGTACACATTTCTGAGTGCCCTGCACACATTTCTCCTGCTTGGCTCACTGTAGCTTGCTGCACCAAGCACACAAAGACCAAGATTTCATGGGTCAGAGACGGAGCAATAGGACAGTGAAAGGAAAACTGATAGAACAGGAGAGACTTACTGAAGATATACATGATCAATAAAGGGAATAAGAAAAGAAGACAAGACTTAGCAGCCCAGCCACTAAACCCTGCAGCTTCTCCTTTCAGCATTTTTCATTTACTCCTCAGTTTTTAGACAGAAAATCATGTTTATTTGTGAGGCTGGAATACTCCAAGCAAGAGGTATGCCTGTCTGGCTACAGATTCATTGTGCACTCTGAAGACAAGGCAGGTGAATGAATTACTTCACCTTTGTCTCAGGCCATACATTTAGAGCAACTTTTTTGTGTGTTTTCACAGAGGGAGGTTAAGGAAATATTTTTTCACTTGATATTGAACATTTTCTTTTTAAACTGTAGGATAAAATCCTCACAGTGCTGCTAATACTCACAGCATTTTGGCTGTGGGAATTACTCTGTTTGGGAGGCACTTCAAAAGGGAAAAACTGAGACAAGAGACAATGTTTGGTAGTGTAGCAGGAAGCCTACATTAAAAAAACACAAAACAAACAAACAAAACCCCACCAAAAAAACAACAAACAAACCCCAAGGCAAAACCAAAACAGACAAACAAACAAAGGAACAAAGCCCCCCAAAACCACACAGAAAAAACACCACAAACTCCACCCCCACCAAAAAACCTGCATGCAGTAACCCTCAGTGCCCCCAGTAAAACAGATTTAGTGCTCTGGTGCCTCAGAAGTCACCTTGATGGTGATGCCATTCTCAGACTCAGTCTTTTGGTCACCCCTGGTGTCAGGAGCTCTGTAAAGGTGAATTACTCAGCTGTTGACTGGTTCATGAGTAAGCAGTAATGAACTTGAAGCAGAAAACCTCATAGCAGAGCTTTAAATCCATGCAGAACACAGTGTGCTCCTAGAAAGAGTGGGAGAGGAAAATAGGCAAGAGGGGGCAGGAAGGAAAGAAAGGGGGAGAAGGGATTTTTGAGGTTTTGTAGGCAATGTATGGTGGAAATCAACAAAAGGGCTTCTAGGAAAACACGTGAAATGGCAAAGAAAAAGATCAAAAATCTTTTGATCAGTGACTCAAACAACCAATCTTCACAGGACACAACCAGAGGTGTGTGTGAGATATCCAAAGCTACATCCAACAATGAACATAATGCTGGAGATGCTGCTTCCAATGGAAAAGATGGAGGTATCTGTCATCCCCCCACCACAGCCAAGGCCTCTCCAGCACTAGGATGGATCTGGGTCACCTCGGGGCGGGGACTGTTGCATTTGTTTAGTCATCCAAGGTTTCCTTTGCTTTGTGGGTTCCTGGAGCAGAGCTGAGGCATCACTGCGGTTTCCACACCGGTCTCCCAGCCCTAAGTAGAGGAGACATTGTCAGAGGAAAGCAGACATGGCAGGGCATCCCTAGGACCAATTAATCTGAGCTTCTGACAACCCAAATTAGCACAGTTTAAGTGAGAATGTGACCAGTCTGGATTTGTAGAGCAGATCAAGCAACAATTGTCCTATGTAGTCAAAGTCAATGGAAGTGACAGATTAATAATAATTGCTCTATTCCTTGCTTCAGTCATAAAGCAACCCACTAAATCTTGCTAAATTATCTGCTTATACAGAATACTGTGTCACAATTCACCGTATGCTCTCCTTTGTATTTTAATGGTGGCAGTGTGCCTAGCAATATTCCTAGGCCCACTGATTTTGCCCTTTCCCCTTATTTAAATCTCATTGTTCCTATTCCCGTTGTTTGATACTTCCTTCCTTTTTTATTGTCTCAAGAAAAACACTTAAGGCTCATGACTGAATAGCCTGCTGCACAGCTTCATTAGGAGCAGCACCTGACAGAAGAACTAAATATAACACACTGCTTCACATGCTGGAGCCACTTAACTAAAAATTGAAAAGGTTGGAAATTTTCTGTAAGAAAAAATCCATTTCATCCAAACATACACATTTCCTAAACTGTCAAACTATGACAAATATTGTATATGGAAAGTAAACAGCTAGCTTTCTTAAGTCTTCCAGTTAAAAAAAAAAATAAAATTGAGTTTGACTGTGAAAATGGGTGGAAGTTAAAAGAAAATGTTTTTTTATGCAATTGACAGTGCTTTGACAGGCCTGACTATTCATTACTTGGGGGGTTAGGTGTTTTCTTGGGTTTTTGGTTTGATTTTTGTTGTTGTTGGTTGGTTGGTTGGTTGGTTTTGGTTTGGGGGCTGATTTGGGTGGGAAAGGCTGGGAAGAAATAGACTTATTATGAGTATTCTCAGCTCTTCTCAAAGTGACTTACTTGCTCTGCTGGTGTGGAGTGTCATCAACACTTTGAGACACTTTTTTCTTAAGTAAACACTACAGAAAACCCTGACATTCTTGGGTCTCATTGTGTCTTTTTATTAATATAACTGCAGAGCCTTGCCCTTTCTGTTTTAACATCTTAACACACAGGTGACAGAGAAAACCACAGATGATTGGTGACTTTGAGGCTAAAGAAAACACAGGTGCATTCTCAGGGATTATGTTGCTCACAGTGTGCAACTCCAGGAGGATTCAGCAATATGAAGTTACATTTTTTGCCCTTCTAACAGCAAAAGGCAGCCTGCAGCTACTTAAATGTTAGTTTCACACACTCCAAAGCATCCCACGGCTGACTCCTGTGGAAAGCCTTGCTGGACTGCATTAATCAGATCAAAGCTGTTGTTAGGATGCTGAATGACTCTGGAGTAACACCCCACAAGGCATTAGAGAGGATCACCTCTGTGCGCAGCTGTTAAGGTGACAGGGAGCCACCCCCGTGGGACATCTCCTGCACGGGACTCCTCTGCCAGCCCCCACCTGACCTTGGCAGGGCATCATTTAGGTCACACACAGCTTGCATTTCCCTGGCACAAACACCTGACTGGCTCCTTGCCTCCCCAGCTGAGCTTTCTCCACTTACTAAGAAAGCACTTTAAGCAGCACTCGGAGGTAAAGGAGAGGGCAGGCGAGGAAGGCTCTTCACCCAGGGAAAAAATGAAGCACCACCACTCTTAGTCAGGCTCAATCCAAATACTCTTTACACCTTGAAAAATTCAGCAGGCAGATTTACCACCAGAACCTCTGGCAGCAGATCAGTCTGGAATTACATCAGCAGCAGAGAAAATTAAGTGTGCCTTCATTTTCAGCAAGATAAAAGCATCCATCTGTTTCTATTCCTTATTAATTTAGCCTGCAAGTAGAATACAGAGCTATACATTAATTAAATGCATATGACTGGCTAATAAATTTGTTACAAACTGCTCTCACGATGCCTGTCTCTTCATTAAGCAGAGATTGAGAATGTCTAAAAGGGGGACTTTTTACAATAGATCATACGTATGATGACAACTAAGCCACCTAGAGTTTTCCACAGCACTACAGAAAATACCAGGTGCATGAGAAATTCCATCAATATTTCGATTTTCTTTTATTTTTGCTATTGGTCACCATGAGGTCCCACAGCAGGACAAATGTCTCCCCTCCCCTTATCCTGCAAATGGAACCAGTAACATTTTTCTCTCCCTTGTCCCCAAATAGGGGGAGATAATGCCCATCAGGTTTGCTACTAATCAATTCCCATGAATCACTGAGCAAAGAAGTGCTGGGATGATGGAACTGCCAGCACCTTCCCAGGCTGCCCTGCCCCTTGGGTCTGCACACCTTTCCCCTGGCCACACACCACTGAACCAGGACACGAGAGCAAGGTAGGAAAGGGCATGGAATAAAAGGGCAGGGATTTCCTGGGTCAGCCAAGCCAACAGAGCCCCTCCTAGTGCTAAACACACCAGGGATGGCACAGTTGTGGGGACTGTGTAATTTGTGCTACTGTTCAGGTGCATTGATGTGCAACCCAGGTGGAAATAATCCTAAAAAAGTCAGCAGAGATAAGGAGACTTGAAAAAACCCCACACTCCTACATTACAGGAGAATCTATTATTTTACAGAATCTGAATAAGATACAATCTTGCAATAATTTCATAAGAACCTTTCTAACCAGGTTAGGGGGGAAAGTGTCTTTTATGAGCACTTCTTCAAGCCATTATTACCTGTCAGTACCCAGTGTTAAATAAATTGCAAGAAGCTTCTGCTGGCGTTGCAGACCTTGGTGATAGCTTTGCTTTACTAATATAATTATTGCAATAGTAACAAAAATGAACTGCCATAGACTGCTCCAACTGAGAGTGTCTAAGCATATGCCACCTCACTTCATACAGGCAAAATCCAAGGTTAGTGCAGAGGGGAAAAATGTGTATTTTACAGAATCTTTGGAAATGGATAACAAAAGGTAATACATTACAACTGATATAGCTAAATACATTTTTAATGGTATTAAATGGCTTTAAAACTTCAACAGTTTCCTAGGCAGGAAGTCTGATGCTCATCTGGAACTAAAATTGGTCAAGGATGGCAAGTAGGAGAAGCGAGGGATCTTCAGATCCAGGGGCAGTAGGAGGAAGCACAGGGAAGACACAGGTCTATTGCTAATGGGGCAGGGAAACATTATAATCCTGGCAAAGCAGAAGTCTCAATACATTTGTTGCCTTTGTCTTTACCAGAATTAGGTCTTTTTTCTCTGGAGAAGTCTCAGAGGAGCCCTATGCCTGTATTTCATTATTTGAAGTGCAGCTACAGCTAAGGAGCTGCATGGAGAAGACAAGGGGCAACAGTTACAAACTGCAAGGCAAGAGATTTCGTCTCAAGGTGAAAAAGAAATTTCTGTCAGCATTAGGAAGCAAATCATTCACTGGAACAACCTCCCCAGAGATGTGGACAGGGTGTTAAATAACATCATCTAGGCTCCCATTCCAATGGAAGGTTGGACCAGATGATCTTTCAAAGTTCCTTCTTACCTGACTTCTATGGTTACACCAGTCTAAACTATGAGGAAGAAGAAGTTATGCTTAATTTTAAACACAGCTACCAACACCAGCAACATTCTGCACCTAACCAGTTTGAAAAAACCCAAATATTCTCACCACCACAGCACAACACCCAACACCCCCCCTCCAAATTTTCTGAATAATATTCAGAAAATAATATTGACCCCACCCTTTTCTGAACCTCTTGAGAAGCAAAAGCCATTGATATTTTGGGGGTTCATCCTTTAGGAAAAGGGTAATGACCATTTTGACTGCAGTAAGTAACCACTCACACAGCTGAAGCCACCTACTTCTTCCTTAGGAAGCGCCTCTCAGGCCTTTAAGTTAGAAATGCCAAATGTTCTCAAATGTGGTAACATGGCAGCAAAGGAGTTAAACAGATGAATGGAACTAATTAAGTAAATTACACATTTTCTTGAGAAAAAAAACAGCTTAACAGGGGTGCTCATCAGCGAGCTAATATTTAGCAAAAGTTATAACTACACAGAAGAGTAACGACTGAATGGTAAAGTAGCAGCACAATAATTAGTTGTATTCCAGCAATTACTTAGGAATTCCCCAAGAGGTAGCATTGATTAAAGTTATTTTACAAGTATATTAGTGGGAAGTCTTTAAAAAAAAACATGCCAGGTTTTTGTTGATGATTCGAAGGAGCCAGAAAATTGTGGAAATCACATTTCATTAAGAAATGAAGCAAGAGGCAAAACACACAAAAGAGGTGAGAGGCAGCAAACAGAGAGCAAATGAAGTCACAGACTAAGGTAAACAAAATCCTAGATCATGTAGGCAATGCCAGAATATATTTTTTTTTTCTCTCCTGATGAATGAATGAAAGTTTACACAGGAAATGCCATTTGTGGGGCCCTGAAGCTGCACAGCACAGCTGACCGAGTGGGCTTGAATAACACATTCTTCTCTGTCCTGTCTCACCTCTGCATCCCAGGCCACTCCTGGAGGAAAAACACTTCAGGCTCATTGCCCTCATACTGCCTCCACAGCTACATAGACCCCAGGGACTCAGGTTCCAAGGACATGCAACCCCTTTTCCAGGAAAAGAAGGGATGGATGGATGGATGGATGGATGGATGGATGGATGGATGGGTGGGTGGATGGATGGGTGGGTGGGTGGATGGGTGGGTGGATGGATGGTGGAGGGATGGATGAATGGATGCCAGGCCCAGACCATCTTTGAGCTTGCACATGACAAAACATCAGACACACATTATTCACTCCACAGGGGACAGACAGGTGTGCTCTTAAGAGCTCCCACCTGAAAACTTTTGAGTTCCTGCCTGCCATCATCCCAGGCTAATTTTGCTGAAGCCCATAAAACTACACTAGGGCTGCATCTGTTTTTTCAGATATCTGATATCCACAGCAAACATACTGTTGTTTTCTCTACCCTTTGAACAGGAAACTTACTGCACTTGTCCCTGATTCCAAAGCTCGAAGTAGCTGTTCTGCCTCTCTGGTTTGTATTTGTGTTTACCCAGGTGACAGAGAGGTGCGGGACAGCACAAGGCAGGGTTTGCATCTCCTGGACACCAGAGCCTGCCCTACCTGCAGGTATCTGTGAGCCCTGCACACAGGGAGCAGCTCTGGTGCCCACCCAGAAGTGTCACAGTAGCACCAGCCAGGGGCAGAGTAGGAGACCCAAGCAGACAAAGAGAAACCAGCAAAAAAACAGTCTGGAGCATCTAACTTTGGGGAACTGAAGGTGAGGATGGGCAGCGTGGCTGGTCCTGTCTGCCCACGTTGCTCTTTTCTCATCAGCACAGGGGCACAACTAAATCTGGATGTGTTTCCACTGGTACTTCCCAGGATCACTGCCCATGTGTTCCCATGAAGGATTCCTTCATGGGAGAGCAGGCTTCTGGTCCAGCATCCTGGTCCCCTTCCAACTTGATAAGGTCTTGAAGAGTCCTGCCAGTGGAGGAATAGGGTCATACAATCACCTGCTCCACTGCACCACGCTGTGGGGTGTGTTTGGGGTCTCAGAAAGCCAGAGCTGTCCCTGAGGCTTGAGGAGCTCGTTGCTGCCCAGGCTCCCCCTGATTCCCCTCAGGACATTCTCACACGGCCCAGGCACACCCCAAGGTGAGTCAGCACAGACAGTCAAGCAACTTGGCCTGAAAAACATTGTCTGGAAGGAACAATACAAACACCACCTGGGATCTGGGACAGCCCTTTGCAGAGTCCCATCCGCAGCTACTCTGCCACCTCCTTCTTCTTCCTCCAATCTTCAGCCTCACCTGCACTGAAATAGGAGGACAATTGCAGAATGAATGGTACTGCTAAAGGCTCCTCTAATTGCACAATCTCTCCCTGCCAGCCACTGTGGAAGAGGTCTGTGCTAAATCCTGTCATGACTTTTCGCTTCCTTGAGATTTAAGATCAGATTTCCCCCTCATTTACATGCAAGTCTAAAGCCATTAACCTCCAGAAAGCAATTCCTTAGTCTGCTGGTGCAAAGAAGAATAGAATTAGGTCATATGGACCCAGTCAGTCCTTTATTTTTATATCAATGAAGGCTGGCAAGGATATTTTACTGAAAATTTAAGCAGCAGCTCTCTATACCCCTACTGCTCTTGTTTAATCAAATCAATGCCATAGGGCCCCGCAGTGGAACCTGCAGCAATGTGTAAGTTTTGTGTGTCACACTCTTTCTGTCTAAATGTCCCTGCTAGGCAGTCCATTGTTTTTTGACTTGAATGATGAGTGCTCTTGACTTTCAGGGCTTATTTGTTGATTTCTCCCCTTCTCCTTTTCTAAAAAACTTCAGTTCCAGAACAACATTAGCATCCACATACTGCAGCTTACAGCCATGAGCTGTCCCCTACCATGTGTTTGTTGGTTGTCTGGATTTGGTACTTGAGATGGTAATTACATTTTTAGAGCACAAATGCTGACTGCCATACTGCACACTTGTACACAAAGGCACTGGTAGGAGTCATACACCCACTACCCCATTTCATTACCCTCCCCCTTGGCATACATTAAGTTATCCAGCCTTAGGAACGTTTGTTTCACCTAAATGTCCAGTTCTGCTTATCTTTGAAGGAGTAACACACATTTGTGTGCCTCTGCTCAGAGCTCCTTCTCTTCACTTTCAGTGGAAACATTCACTGACAGCAAACCCAGGTTACTTGGTGGTTTTGCTCCATGTCCCTTTGCACAGCGTGCTTGACTTTCAGAGCTCCCCTCTCAGCTCAGTCCTTAGCTGCCGTTCCACATGACATCTTAAGAGACCAACAAATGTAGGTAATATTTAAAACATCACAAGTTTTTCGTGAAAGATACAAAGATAGTACCCAAATCTCCATGGCTTCAGTGAGTGAATACATTTCTCTTGCCTTGTTTCCCCACAGACAATAGTGAAAGTTCATAAGTGATGTGTATATCCAGTAAAACTGTTCTCCCATTAGTCCTTCCACCAGCCAAAGATCACTTGGCTCCAGTACATAGCTTTTAATACTCCCATGTATTTATTTTAATACTTCCATTCTGCTACCTAGAAAGGCAAGGGATATCCTTGGCCATCCAGCCTGTTTGCCAGGCTGTCACATTCACCAGTCTGGGTGATAAAACTGTTTCTTCTTCCAGCTATCAAATGGCTTCATCTTTGGGCAAGAATCTGTCAGGGCACCAAACATGCAGATGTCCAAAACAAGTGGTCACTGCACACCCAGCACAACACACCCAGCAGCTCCAGCTGGCCTAGAAGGACTGCACCCCATGGAAGAGTGACCCACACCAGACTGGTTATTAGGGAATTAAAAATGGGGTGGGACATGGAGAAGTTCACGGAGAGCTCTCTCCCATGGGAGGGATCCCGCTCTGGAGCAGGGGAAGGACTCCTCTCCCTTGGAGCAATGGCAGGAACAACGTGAGATGAACTGGCCATAACCCCCATTCCCCATCTCCCTGTGCCACTGGGGGGAAGAGGGAGAGCTGGGAAGGATGGGGGAGGTGGTGGTGGTGTGTGTTTAGGTGTTTTTAAGATTTATTTGATTTCTTATTATCTTGCTCTGATTGTGTTGGTAAAAAATTCAGTTAATATCTCCAAATTCAATCTGTTTTCCCCACGATGGTGTTTGGTGAGTGATCTCTCCATGTTCCTATCTCAACTCATGACCCTTTCATTATATTTTCTCTCCCCTGCCCAGCTGAGGAAGGGGGTGACAGAGTGTCTTTGGTGGGTGTCTGGCACCCAGCCAGGGTCAACCCAAGCATGACTGCTCACATCAGCAAGTCGGGATACACACCCTGCAAAACAAGTAAAGAAAGGCCTGATAGGTTCAGCTTAGTGAATCCAGCTGGAAGGGTTCGTTCCCATTCAGTGTAATTTATCCAGATACCCCAAGAACTACTCTAAGAACAAGAATCTGAAACCAAACATAACCTACAATTCTTTCACTCTTCCTACCTCCCCTTTTTTTAATTGCCTTTCTTTCCCCCCCCTCTCTTTTTAACACTTGGCTTTTTTTCTTGGCTGGTTGGAGCTAATGAGACCCACCTGACCTAGCAGCTTGTGTGAGTCAGCAGAATGACTTTCTACCTCCCAAGAAGGTTCAAGTGCCACAAATCTGCTATAAGGATAGGAATACTTCTTCTCGCAGGTGCTCTGGGGATTAATTAGCATTTTGAAATCATGTTTTGGGATCGTCATGTGCAAAGTGCTAGAGAAGAGGCTATTATTATTCTTGCAAACCATAATCCTGGATTAGTTAAAGCAACTAGTCAAGCAATCAACAGAATTTGTCAATGATGAGGTAAGGACTTACAGCCAGTGACATTTCTAGGACAGAAAGAATGAATTTTCTAAACAATCAGTATGTGCTGCATAGAGTGAGTAATTTGTAATGAATAATGTATGCAGTTAATTTAGCCTCTTTGCCAGCTTGCAGAAAGTCCATGCACAGAAAGATAATTTCCCGACCTTATTTCAGGAATTGAAAAAAGGAAAAAATGCTGTTTATTCTATGGATGTATACACAGCACATCTCCATTTCTGCTTGAGATGTACTGACATAGTATGGAGATAGAGGCAGGTACAGGAAAAACTCCTCCTTCCCACCTGGGGTGGAAGATAGGAGGGTGATTTGGCCCTAGAATCTTCCATCCCTAACGAATGCTCAGCTTGTCACGCTCAAGTCATGGCAAGATCTTTGCCCAGAAGGGTTTGTATGTTGTGTACACCCACATGCCCAGGCCTACTCACTCCTAAATGAAGCCATGTGTGAAAAACAGAGTCACTGTCCTATGGATATTTCAGAATAAAAGATTTACATAATTTCTTGGCTGACCATATGGCTGTCTGGTTATTTCACAAATTCTGTCCTGGTCATCAACCAGGACTGCAGAGGACAGCAACAGACATCCTATACACCTCATCAGCTGCAGCATGGGAATTGTGGTGGCTTCTTCTCCTTCTGCTAATCCTGAATGTCAGACCTCATTTGCTCATGATGGTCTGGTCAGAGCTGTAGCAAAGCTTGTGTTTTAGGGCAGGTAGTTAAGAAAAGTGCCCTCACGTGGAAAAAAATAGAAGGGTAGATGTGAGATCAGCAGTCCCTGTATTTTCACGGGTCCTCTTATTATCATTGATTTTTCTACAGATTTCAAACCATCAAACCTGAAAAATTCTCAACCCTGGCTCACTGGTACCCAGGTGTGAAGGCTCTTACACGAGCTGGAGTTCTCTCACACAGCTCACACCCTTCCCTGCACGACCTGAGGTTTCCACACTTTGGGAGAGTGTGGGACGGGACCAGCAGGTTCCCAGCCCAGGTCAGCCACCACTTCCCACCTTTGCCTCCTCCCACTCCTCCCCAGGAGGGCCAGGACTGCTCCCCACTGCTGCTGCACGAGAGACTGTCAGCTCACCTTGTGGCTACAGCAAGGGTAGAACTGGTGAAAACAAGTACTGGTTTCTCCTTTGCAGGTGGCATGGATTTGTGTCCCTGCACTAAAATACACAGAATACGAATATTGAACAATGAAGTTGCTGTTGTGTTGGCTCTCACTGACAATGCAGGCTCAGCTCTTGTGACCCAGGAGGTTTTTTGGGGTTTATTTCAGCAAGACGAGGACATCTTCTCTTTTGTGCTGGATTGATTTCTTTCCAGTACCCTTCAGTGTTGTCATATTTTCAAAATATTTATTTAGAGGAAAACTGAAGAGGGTGCATGAGTAAACACCACAAGGCCAGATCGTGATGATTTCAAAGGAGAAAATGAAAGTCATTGCTTTAGGATAAGAAGAAATGAGCNAGGCAGATTTTGGAAGGGAGCAGGGAAAGAAGATCAGAAGAAAATTAAAGGTGTATATTTGTGAGTCAAATTAATGTATGAATGTGTAAAATTTGTCAGTCTGACATGGGGATGAATGTATATCTCTCTCTAAAGCTACAGCCAGCTCATCACTTCATCCTAAAGGGCCTTGCATTGAACACTGATCCACAAGAAGTCCACAGTATGTGTGGGCTCTCCGTGGCAAGGACAACCGTAACTCTCTGTGAATAATAGTCAGCACATGGGAAAGGAACAATTTAAGCCTTATTTTAAGCAGACCATCACTGCTCCTTCCACACACCTGGCACAGCTACACAGAAGCATTTTAGCCAGTTCCTCTGTGCCTTGTAATGATCCTTGGAGCTAAAAACCAACACAGAGACAGCAGGGTGCAGACTAGAGGGAAAGATGTGGTTTATGTACAAAGGGAATAAGTTTCAAGGTAGAGGAAAATATTAATGCTCACATCTGCTGCAGTTCCCTAAGAGTGTTCATAATAATGCCTCCCTAAAACTCATGTCTATCTCATTTCAACAAACTCCAGTTCTCTGACACCACAAATAGAAGCCAAATTAGCAGCCCTGGCTCCATGGAAATGTTTTTGAGAAGTTTGCAGGTGGGAGACATTTTCATTGCTCTGTAGTGTGATGTTAATGGGAATTTTCCTTTTTCTCTTTCTGTTGTTTCCCCCTCTTTGTCTAGCACTCCAGTAATTTCAATACTTTCCTTCTTAGTAAATTATTCCAGGTGGCAATGTATCAGCCAAAAGGCAAAAAATAGCTGTCATCCACAGAACTACAGGGTCAGATTTTTTTCCCTCTTCTGAGTGACTCTGCAGTGTCACTGTGCAGACTTTTCCCAGGTAAGCATGTAGAAATGCATAATTTATTTGAGTTAATTCTGGAAATCAAGGACAGAGCTACAGGCACTGAAGATGTAGGATGCAGCTGCATTTTGAATCTCCACTCTGAGGTCTCTGCTTGCAGTAATTGTACTGGGGTGGGAACCAGAGGGAGAGGGAAAGTTAATTTTTAAATTATTCTCTGTATCAGCTTGATGGCATAAATTAGAAGAGCCTTAGGGTTGTTAAACTCACATTTCTGTGGAAAAGCCCATTGTTCACAGATGATGGTTCAAGAAAATGTATATAAAATGGCCATTACGACTTTAAGTGGCAAATTATACCTGCAGTGGACAACATTTGTCAGCATTAAACACTCCTCAGTCTCTCAGCTTCCTTTTGTTGGAACCTGCCATGGGCATGAGATGGAAGGGCTGGGCTGGGGGTCGGCAGGACAGAAAGTGCAGCTGGGCGCTGCTTTTGGTCAGGAATCCTGCTGGGCATCGCCCGAGGCCACACGCAGGCTGCACATGAGCATACTCCCTGGGGTTTTTTTTGTGGCTGCTGATCCCCTCCCACGGGCAGGTTTCCTTCCTGCAGTCACCGAGGCGCAGGGCTGGTGCGGGGGGATCCCCATGGGATCAGGGTGCATCAGGCACACCCCTCTTCTTGGGAGATATGCTCCTGTACAGCTCACAGCCAGCTGTAACCTGATCCCTCAACATCTGGACCGTGTAGCTTTTCATACTCACTGCACCATCGTTGCTCTCAGAAAGAGAGGGGAAGAAAATAGAAAAGAGCCCATCCCAGCATTTTTCAAGGTTAGTTGAAAGGAACAAAGTCCAACTCAGGTAACCCATTTTCAGGAGAGGCTGCAGTCCTTATTTATCCATGTTTTCAGGAATACTTTACAAATACCTTCCTGACTGATTGCAAGAAACCCTGCGCTGTCCTCAAATGCCAGCTCTCATCCCCACTCAGGGACTGTCAAAGTGCCTTCATTTTCTTTATTTCTGCACTTCAGTTTTTCCAGGTGCACCTCACCGGATAATTAGGGAAGTGGTTTTACTTCTTGATAGCAGTCAGTGGCTCTCAGTGTGCTCAGGTTACACCTTCCCTTAGTATATCTGCAAGTCCAGGAAGTTTTGTGCTGGTATCAAGCACTTGCCTTACACTTTTGTTTGTGAGGAAAATACCTGTAGCCAGAGATTTTACTTAGAAATCAAAAATTCAGAACTACATGCTGCCCAGTTGCACTGGCAATTAATTACTCATTAACATCAGCACACAGTTACTCATTAAAATCATTGTGTAAGTCATTGATGTGAGGACCTTCAGGGTCCCAGCTTGCCCTTGGTTCTGATGCCATTTGAAAAAGGTGATCAGCCAAGGTCCAGGGCACTGTCCAGGCTCCTCTGTAGAAGTCCTGGTTTCACAAGCAATGTGGGAGCTGTTGCGGCCACAAATTATCGCCATTTGCATTATTTTCTTTTCAGAATTGACAATGGGAGGGTCATCTTATTCTTAGCCTTCCAGTCCACTTTCTTATAAGAAAAAACTTCCAATTTTTGCTCTGAGTGATGACTCTGACGAAGTCCTTCTCAGGGCTTCCTAAGTAACAGTGAGCACTTTGTCAACTATAATGACACTGAGAGGAAAGACAGTCACAGATTATTCCAACATGTGCTACATCTTCTAAACATGCCAGAATACGTTTTCTCAGTCCTCCCTATGCATCTTCCACCATGGTCCAGCAAGCCCTTCAATACCTAAGACTCGTCACCCATTTGTTTGCAACATTCACCAACTTTACACTGACCAAACACCATTGATCAGCTGGGTTGACTCAGAAGAGCTTCAGTATAAAACCACAGAAATGTTGGATTCATTGTAAACTCTCTGAAAAGGCCTTATGTTGCCCAAAATTTGCTTTCTTTAGCTCTGAGTGGGGGAGGAGAGTGCTGTACCCATCTTCAGCTGTGTAACCTGACAGGCATTTTCTGTAGCCAGAGCTCCTCTCAGGGTCTCTGACTTCAATCCATCCCCTCGAGGGGTCCCCGTTGTTCCTCAGATTTTCATGGCTTCATTTTATCCAAATTCTGTAACACTCTGGAAGATGTCAGGAGAGCTCTCCTATTGTGCATTAATTAGTGGGGTGACGGTGCAGTATTAATTAGCAGAGGGTACTTACATGTACAGCCTCTATGCTCTGGAGGCCTAGTCTGAATTACACAGACATCCCTGCAGCAGAGTTTATATTTTCCTGTTGAATGGAAGTGTCTTTTCCTCCAAGCCAGGCTGTTTCTCAGCCGAGCACAGAGGCACACTCCGTGAGTTACAAGCTGTTAGGAATTCAGAGTGGTACCGAGTCCTGCCTCACAGGTTTTCTTCACAGAGCATTTTTAACTGCTTATTTTCAATCAAAACTGTCAAAATGATGTTGTAGAGCCCACAGTTGATGCAAAGTGGGTGCGTGGGGCTTCTTTACTACAGTGTCATTGAGCCGAAAGATCAATTTCTCTTTTGGCAGCCATCTCAGCTCAGTGAAGCCAGGGGAAAAGTGTCATTGCTTTCAGCATGGATTGGATCAGGTGAGAGCTCTCTACATCTCATTATGCACTTCATTCCAGCAACAGGCCCAGACAGGCTTTTTATGGCTCTTTCACTTACTTTACACCAATGACTGGAGGTCAGGACACCAAAAACGTCCATTTTGATTTTTTGATGAATTGTCTGGGTATTCCCAGAATACTGATCACAAAATCAGGGCAAAGTCTCTTCCAGAGCTATGGGGAGCTTAACTGCAAGGAATTGTCTATTCTGTGTTGTACCCTTTGCACTGAAGTTTTCAGCTGGCTTGGGACAGAACCATACTTTTGTCTCAAATTAATGAACAAAACTGTCCATGAACCTGGATCTTTGTCCTGAATCAAAATGTTAAGAGTTGTTTTTCCCATTATGTTTCTTTTCACTCTTCTCCCCATCTACAGAGAATGGTGTAAATCACATTACACCATTGAGAGGCAGAAGGCATGAGACAGAGAAGTGACAGCTTTCAATAAGGTTAAGATGTGTAAAGACAAACTAAAAAGGTCAGAATTGTTCCTCTTTGAGAGAAAACAAGGAGAATATGCAAGCAAAGCATATAAAATCACATTGTACACTGAAGGTCAGGAAGGACATTAGATTGCTAACAAGGGACCAAAACCCAGCAGACTTATTTCTAAAGAATATATTATATAATGTATATTTAGCTTGTAGAACTCATTGTCACAACAGCACTCTCCAGATACAGTAGATCGACTTTAATAGCAAACAGGGGATGTATCTTTACTCCTTGTTGGTTTGGAGGTGAAGAGAAGGAGGAGATGAAGAAAAGGGAAACACACTGTGTGTTGGTGACCTCATCCTCTGTCCTGAACTGAAAAGGAGCAGCTGACTGTTCTTCTACCTTGAAGCTAAGATTTGGTACCTCAAAGTATGGAGATAAACAGATTCAGGGGATAATTCAAACTGCATTTTTCAAGCCTGAAGATCTCCTTTTGGCAGTGCTCATGGAGGGAAGCAGAAAGAGAGGCTCAGAGCAGGACCGTCTGTCGGCACATGCCATGCTTTAGCAAATACCCAGCAAGACAAAATGGAGTTGGCAATAACTGCATTTGGAGGAAAAACTGAGCCCTTGCAAGCACAGATGAAATAACTGTGAGAGTGTTGTTTCCCTGGATCAATGATCAAAACAATAGAGAGCTCCAGGCTGCAGTGTGTGGTAACATCTTCATGTTTGCAGCCTGTGGGCTTAATTTTCAGAGAAGATACCCTGACCTGAAGATGGACATGCCATTTGACCCAAGAAGTTTCCTAGAAACCACACTGTTAACTTTTATTCAAGATACTCTCCACCCCATCCCCCATGGCTGGGGATATTGGATTCTTCAAAGAATTCCTGTAGTCAGTGAGTGACAGGGGCACTCTTCCTTCATGACCTTAGGTCCCCATTGACTGTGAAAGATAACATTAACATCCCACTGTACCAAAATTATATTCATCCTTAATTCTTTCCAGACAGCAATTGTCAACTTCTATGGACTCTCAAGTAGCTCAAGCACTTTCACCCCTGGCAATTAATTCAAAAGTATCACGAGTTTTTTAGGTGCTGTTAAGGACTATTATCTCTTTTTTCCACCAGAGAAAGGCCTCCAGAGAAAATTAAATTATACTTCCTACTTTTTGACTGTAATCGTGATTTCCATATTAAAAAAAAATGAATTGTTGCCACTATCAGTAGCCCAAGACTGTAAATCAACACAAAAGCAGAGAAGAGGCTGGGGTGATACGGACATTTCAGCCTGCAGGGTTTCTGAAGAGTGAAAAATGATGTCTGGAGTTACAGATGGCTGAACTGCTGAGGGCAGGCAGCAAAGCCCACATCAGTGTCTGATGGTTTCTCAGCCCCATTCCATATCCAGCAGCTTCCTCTCCCTCCTTGCAGTCACAGGAGGTCCCCAAGTTTGGAGTCAGGTGAGTCCCTGGGGCAGTGGGGAGGACACAACCCATGCTGCACTCTGGAATATCCCTGGCAGACAGTGCCAATCCGTATGCTTGACTCAGAGGCCGTGTCAGCATGGATGGCAAAGCCAGGATGGCGTCAGTGCTGGTTTTCCAGAGCTCACAGGTCACAGACACTCCTGTCCAGCACTTCTACCTCCTGCACACACCTCCACAAGTGGCACAGAGCCCTCCTTAGGGACTATGGAGGGACACCATGCAGAACTAGCCAGTGACAGGTATGCTCTCCTATAATTGTCTTTCCCCTTTGTAATGGAGAGAGAAAGAGATTGCACCTCTGGATAATAATTGTCATCATTTTTCCATTCCTTCTCACACAAAGCAAATGAATATTATTTCAGAATTCTGCCGTGAAACTTTATCAGTTCCTCCTTCGAATGCCATTGGCAAAAATAAAAAAAAAAAAGAGAGAAAGAGTTCATTGAAGGACAAAGGAAAGGCACGTAATTGCAAATAAAATCCACTGTATGGTCTTGAAAAATCCCAGAGGGGAAAGAAAACCAGGCTCTGTATACCTTAGCCCATAAATTACCACATACCAGTCCCATCCATGTGACTACAAAGAGAAATTTTAAAAGACTAAGTCCTTAGCCATGTCACCATCTTCCCAGTCATGTCTTCTCAAAGCACAGCTCAGAGGAGCTGCAGCTCATCAGAAAAAAAACCACAATTCCCAGTCCCTTACCACAGGTGACTGGGAAAGCACAATTCTTTAGCTTTTATTCGCATATGCATTTTTAAATCTTTCTTGAAATACTGGACCCATAAATAAACTCTTTAAATATTATGTGCAGCCAAAACTCTATGTTGCATTACAGGTCCTCTGATAAAGAACAATGCAAGTTTGTGTGCTCACCATGTTTTAAAAAGGGCACGCAATATATATATGAATCTATGAAATTATCAGCTGCCTCCTCTTCAGCATTTGAAATGGAGAAATCAGTATGATCAATGCAACACGATGAGTCATTAGAATTTATAGCAAGAATGATCTTTCTGTTTTTTTCATGTTCCAAAACAGTGTTTTGCTTTTGGTCAAAACTAGATATATATCAAATTTTTGTATTAATAAATTATAAAGTTGCACTACACCTACCATAAAACATCCATTAGTTTGAAGTAAACACAGGAACATCTAGAAAATTAGGCATTGAATCACTGGTAATTCAACTGGCCAAAAATTTTCAGTGAAATGTTTCCTGACACGGAACGTCAAGAAATTAAATTATAAAACCTTTTGAGAAAAATGGTTGGCTTAAATGGTTCAGGCTTGAAATGGGAAAAAAAAAAATATATATAGGTCATATTGACTTTGCCTTAAAATATAATTGAAGTAGGTGGGAAAAAAACCAAACTGGTAAGACTCGGAACAAAATTGTCACTTGGTCTTAACTTCTTACTGTTTCCTCTTTCAGATGGTAAGTTAGAACCGGTTTTGACTTTTCCATTTTTTCATTATGATTCAGCATGAGAATTCTCTGTGGTTCCAGAGGATAGACAAAAATCTAGGTACCTAGGCAGCCTATAAAGTTTTGTGACTATTAGACATAAACAGATTTTGAAGAGATGCTGCAAAGCAGACTGAAGAAACTGATGAAGCACAGAAGGTTATTGATGAAGAGATAATGAAATCCTGGTCCCAAAAAATTGATTTTAAATGGGAATTTAATGGCACCGGATGGAGTACACCCAAATGCTAACTTTAGCCTAAGGAGATAGATTTGTCTTCCTGTATTTCTTCTTCAGCTGGTTGGGAACAGCAAAATCCTACCTTCAATCATCCTCTGCAAGAGCTCAGCTGGAGCCTTCTTCTGTCCATTAACTCTAACAAGTCCGGGAGGGCTGCCCTCCATCAGCACATCCCAGACCCCTGGTACCCCTCACCCATGGGGCCACTTACCACGGAACTTGTGCCTGCTGAGTGCAGGGCAGGCCTTCACTCCCAGCTGGAAATAAAGATCCCTCATTGAATTAAACCTAGGACTCCTGCAGATATCGGTTCCTTCGCACCCAGCCTGCCAGCAGGCTGTCCCTATCTTTTAGAGCAAAGAAAGATGACTGTCTCTGGGAAAAGATATTTTATGATGCTCATGGTCCCAAATGTGCCTTCTGCACAGATAGCTGACCTGGCACTATGAGCAGAGAGGACTGATGGCTGCAGCTGCTCTAGGAATTCACTCTTGGTGACAGGAGCACAGCAGTAGCTCAAAGGAGCTGCTGCTGTGGCTCCTCACATCTCCAGTACATTTGATTAAGGCGTGTTTATTCAGATCTGCCTGCATGCCATGTGTCTTACTAACCCAAAAGAGGAGGGATGTTGGTGCCTGGGGATAAAATCCTCTGTGCTCCATAGAACACTTCGAAGGGATCTCCAGTCTGAGCATAATTTCCTTCAACCATTAACTTCCTCCTAACTGGAGGGAGGTTGTTCAGCTCTGTCTCTGCTACCATTCCTGAGGTAAGCTCCAGACCTGCCCTGCCACTGAGCACTTCTTGTACTGAAGAAGCTGCATGGCTATTAACCTGACAATTCACACCCGGTGTCAAAAATTAATAAATAACTTGTCTGTCATGGAGTGCATGCAGGAAAACAAGAGTTAAGTGTTTTTAAATCACATTATGTCAAGCACAGATGCTGTCACAGCTCAGCTGCAAAGAGACACAGACTTAAGTGCACTTGTACCCTTTCCTGTCCACAATGAGACCTAGGACACGATCACCTGTCCTAATAAGACGCCCTGCAACCTTCAAACCTTTATGACATTTTTCAAACCTTTAAGCCATTTCCACACTTCTTGAGAAAGCCCAGTCCACTTGCATAAGTGTGGAATTAAAGCATGATCATAATCCCGAAACTACGTATGCAGAAATGTTTTGTATTGTTCCCTGGAATCTTCAATTTTCAAACCAAATTGAAGAAGACAATCTTTCCTAAAGTAGGGTTTCCATCTGAAGAATAGGGTAACACAATTTCCCCTCCAGGAAATATATAACCCAAGAAAACAAAACATCAGGAAGAAAGTTTTGTGGCAGGACTGATTCCATGTGAATGAAAGGAAATTTTTCTGATAGTCCTGGATAAACAGGGAAACAACACTGAGATTTCAAAGTCCACTTAGAGCCCCAACAAAACTCATATGAAAGCCAAGACACCTCAGCTATTGGTGTACTTCTTCCAGATGGTTTAAATTCATGCACATAAACACAGTGACACACATTGGAAAAAAGGCAACTTTGGCCTTTTTTTTTTTTTTTTAATGAAATCCAGTGAGGCAGAGCAGGTGCGTGGTGCTGCGGGAAAGGTGCAAAGGAGCAAGCTCAGTGTGTGAGTCAGTGGGTATCAGCCCTGACTTTAATAGACCTGGACCACCTCAGATGGGGAGGAAGTCAGACCAAATGGAGGAGCACCTGGGGAGGCACTGCAAGGCTTAGAAAATCTCAGGGCTTGTTCCCTGGTGTCCCCAGGCCCCCAGCATGGCTGGATGTCATGGGCAGTGGTCTGAGCCCCCATGGGGACGTAGCCTTGTTCCCATGGGGCAGGTGGCCAAGCCACTCCAGCAACACCAGAGGAAGATGTCTCAGAGACAAGTAGGAAATCACTGGCCAGCACTTCCCATTCCTATCCCTGAAAGGCAGTTCCTAATCTGTTTCTTGAAATTCAGATGTTAATATCTTAAAACAGATGAATGCTAGCTATTGTAGGTCTGAAGAGCCTCCTTACCAGGCAGAAATCCTGAGTGCTCGACCTTCCCAGTGCCTTGCAGCAGAGCTCCATGGTTTAATTATCTCCTGTGTGAAAAGATTTTGATTTGATCACTCTGGAAATTGCTGCATTTCAATTTACTTGATTTTTTTCAGCCACTGCTGTTACACTAGATGGCATTTAATATGTCTTTATCATACTCTTCTTCATGGGTTTCCTTTCTAAGGTGAACAGACCCAGCATAACCTTTTTCATAAGAAACATTTTCCCAAATAGTGCCCCAAATAATTTTCTTTGCCCCTTTATGAATGTCTTCTACTTTTCTTGGAGATAGAGCAGCTATTACTGTACATACATTTGAGGTGAGGCTTCCTATTATTTTTCTTACTATTCTTTTTCTGTTCCTCATCCATTATGTAACATCTTTGTTTATCTGGACTTCAGTGGCATACTGAGCATGTGGGATACAAGCTCCAATCTCTAACCATCCATCCTGATTTAAAATTTCTAAATTTTTAAAATTTTAGAATGTAACAATTCCTTTAAATTGTGTAGAATGTTGAAAACAAAAACCAAACAAACACTCCCCCAACCAAAGCAAACAAATCTAAATAAATAAATAAATAAATACATAAATAAAACCATCTGTGTTATCACAGTATTACAATGCTCCCTTGTGATACCAATAATTGGACCAAATCTTTTATCAATTCCCAGGTGAACTTTGCCATTCTGGGTAATTTGTTTCCATAGCCAATCACTGTTGAGGTGTGTAAAACCTTCTGAGTTATGGAACAGGCTAAAGGGAAGACATATCAGAGAAAAGAAGGCTAATTATTGCAGGAGATGCCTTATAAAGAGATGGTGGTTTCCCATCATAGTTAAGTTCAGGCATTGGTGGTGTGGTCAGGTACATCTGCTGGCACTCAGGTCAGTAAGCAGAGCAGCCCCACTAAACAGTCACAACACAAATTAAAATAAGTTCCCACAAGATATGTAAAAAGCTGAAGAATTTGCTATATTTGTTGTCCCTGTCCCATCTGTTGATCCCACAGTGCTGTTTGCTCCAGCTCTCTTTTACACCCTATAATGAGAGCCAAGGGACAAAGAGCTGCTCGTAAAAGCCAGAAACTGAATTTGGTATCCTGCCTATGGCCAGAGAAATTGAGTCTGGAGCCCGCAGCTTTATATTCTGGGCACTAACCCCTGCCAGGTAGCACGTATGTATGTATATGAAGACATGAATTAAACAAAGGTGTGATGTGAACTAAAAGGAAAAATGCTGGTTGGATATTTTTGTACAAGTCCAAACAAGTATCCATCAGGAAGGAGTAGTAAGAGATTTTCCTAGGAAAGCATCTCCTCTTGAATTAGTTTGACCCTCAGCTAGCTGATCTATGAGAACAAAGTTATTTATGGCTCAGTACAAGTGAGGTTGAAATCCATATCTGCTACCAACTTCTTTTGTAAGCTGAGTACTAACAGTGCCACTGCGTTCCACAAGCTTTTGTGCTTTTGCTTTAAATTACCTCCATTCCTGGGGTAACAATCACCAACCACAGCACTTTAAGTGACACATTCCTTCAAGCTGGGAAGAAAGGCAGTACGCAGAAATGCTGGGAGAGTCTGGGTGAATATCACCACTGTGGGCAACTCAGAGCAGGGACCCTGGCTTTGCAGCTGGGTGAAGCCCAGGGGGGTGGTGGCAGTGGGGAAAGGAGCAGGCACAGGTCCTGATACCAGTCCTGGTATCAGTCTCCTGCCTGTGCAGCTGAACCCATGGCAGACAGGAGAGGGGTTGTTGGTCTGTCAGATGTCTTGCTGGCCACTCTTTGGTAGGATTCCCTGCTTCTCCCCACCCCCTCATATTCTTTCCTCAAACAGCTTGTATCTGCAAATAGTCATCTCTTGGCAGCTGATAACGAGCTGGGCTGGAGCTCTGCGATGATGACAAGATAGAGAGAGGTGAAACAGGAAGTTCTACCCATCTCAAGTGCTGTAAAAGGGTGTTCTACACTCACACAAAGCCATGTTCCACATCCCCAGACGGAGGACAGTGATTAGAAAAGAGATTTGCTTTGTTGGGGAGACTCAAAGCTCAGCAAGTCACTTGGGAGTGAAAACAGACTGACAATTGCCGCCAAAGAGACTAGCTTGCACCATATTTTCCATCCCTCTGTCAGTACTGAAGGGTGAAGGGGAATCTGTTGTATCCTTTGGATGCCCTCATAGAGGAAATGTAGTGGCCCAAACATTGTGGCCCAAACATGTGCAATCCTTGCCTGTCTGTGCAGGCTCTGAAGGGGAGCCAGTCCTGGAAAACTGATCTCTCTCCCTCCTTGCTGCTAATGCTGTTATTCAGTCAGTAGCCTGAGGAAAGGAGTGGATGGAATTTTTGAGGTATTTTTGCTCCCACACCCCTTCAGACTATTTTTGCTGTGTCCAGGTTGTCTCTCAGGGACAAAACTGGAACTGGCACCTGCCACCAGCAGGTATCAGTGTACATGCACTACCTTTGGAAGGCAGGCTGCAGGACACCAGAGGCTGTTGCCATTTTTGGCTTTCCCTTACAGGCCTTGGCCAAACTCAGACACCACAAGGCCCACCTGCAGCATGAGATACCATGAGGGCTTTTCTGGTGCAGCACCAGGGTTTAAGTCTGTGCCTCACTAAGGAATCCTCTGAGATGCTATTTTGTCACAGAGTTTAGGAACAATATTGCAGAATACATAATAGTCCTGTTGCACTGGGAAGGTGACATTTCCTACTCCACCTCACTGGAGCTACAGCCTTTCCGAGGAACTTGCTGTGCAGAGGAAAGAGATTGGGATGTAGGGTCCGTGGACTTGACATCTGAATATTTGTGTCATGTAGCCTGAGGAGGACTATGTCCTCTGTGGTATTTCCCCCCACCCCCTTCTCTATCTCATTATTCCCCCTGTAGGGTCCTTTCAGGAGGGATGCCAGAGCATTTTATCTACCATGAATCTGTTCTGTGACATCTTCACAAAGGCATTTGAAAAGGGATGTTAGACAGCAGCTCACCATTTCTCCATGTCTGGTATGAAGTTCTGGACGTACCGTGCTATGGAAAAAGTGCACCCTTGTGGGATCTCCTAAATGCAGCTCAGAATTATGGTCTCTATACTTCCACTCCTTTACTACTCAGGTATATCAGCCAAAGCACCTCAAAGGCAGCTGTGGGGTTCTTCCTGCAGGGAAACTCTATGTGCAACCCTAAACCCATCCCGGAGGCCACTTCTCACAGCACTGCGGACCTGCCAGTGTTACAGGGCCAGATGAATCCGACACCCAGGTATTCCCATTTCCAGGAGCATAAACTTACACTAAAAGCTGAAGAAAAATTTCAGTAGTTTAATTTGCCACCCCATTCCTGCTCACTGAGCAGATTTCAGGATCCTCCCATAACCTGTTTATACTTCCCTGCTGAGCAAGGTTTTTACTTCACTTTCTGTAGTGCTGACAATGTTGTTGCAGCCTGTTTGGGAGGGTATCCACAAAGCTGCATCCCTCTGGCTGCCAGATGCTTCGATATCTGCACAACACTCAGACTCAAAACAGTTTCCTGCTGCCTTCTTTGGCTCACAAGTAGTTCTCTGTTATGAGCCACGATGGAATCATAGAACCATTTAGGTTGGAAAAGACCCTTAAGATCTGGATGCAACAAAGATGGGCACTGTTGCTTGTTTCAATAGTCTGACATGGGTTTTGGTTTCTTCCCAGCCCTTCCCAGCCTTTGTCATTCACCTTAGCACATCCCCACATTTTATTAACCAAGTTGAACTACTTAGACTCAGCCATGAAGTGTCACCTGTCTGATGGTTTTCAGCGCAGAATTGTCCCTGGGATCACGTCCTGTTGGCCTTTCACATTGTAAAACAATTGTGTGCAATGATATGAGGCCACAAAGAGCCATGATGGATAACTGGTTGTTAGTCTGAGTTTTCCCAGCTAATTTAGTTCCTCCACCAACATGAAGAAAAATGCTTTGAAGGAATGTACTCCAAACAGCCAGTGTCCCCTGTTGGCTTTCTTCAATGCTGGAGAGACATTTATTACCCTTTCCTAGAACAAAATATGGTGTTAAATATAAAAGCAGTGGTTCAAATGGCCATAAAATGTATTGGGGCATACTATGGATTTAATTGATTTCAACGCTTAGGTTTAGGAAAAATTTATAGTCGGGGACTTTATTTTTCCAAAAGCTCGGCTTAGTTATTTAATATTGATTTTAGGATTACGATAAAATACATTTCTATTGATTTCTGTGAGGAAAAATTCATCACTGCAAGAATGTCTGGTTCTATCTACTGGGTAGATGAAGATGTGCACAGATCTTTCTGGCTCAGGTCTTTGCACACTGCAGTTGAGTTGGGAGACTGAAGCGGAACCACAGGCTTCGTGTCTCAAGACAAAGAAAAATAACTCATGAATAAAAGCAGGGACCATACTGGTGTGCTGTGGATCTTGTTAATAAAATGTGGTTAATTGGCCTCCCTTGTAACAAAACAGTTATAATATTTGCAGATCTTTGCTTCAGTCAACTTGCCAATCTGTTGAGCAATTCTACCTTAAAATACGTTCTGTTACAAAGTTAAAAATAGTTTCATAAAAGAAGTGTCACTTAATTATATTCCTCTGGACTAGACTGTAACGCTTTGAATTGTTACTTAATATAAATTGGGACAGGAGTTTCTTCATTCCATTTTTTTATAATACATTTCAGAGAATGCCAATTTGATCTTAATTCATAATAAGTAACACCTTATTACGGCAATAATTCTGATTTAATCAACAGACTGGCAAATGCCACTCAACATGAATTAAAAAAATATTTTTTATTTCTGGACAAAAATGCATATGAAGTGAATTAAACAGGGAATATAATTCAGCAGTGGCAGGCTAAGCTAAGTTAGGAAGATATTCTGACTTTCAAAATATATTGATGAAAAGTCAAGATAACTTAAAAAAGCTGAAATATTCAAAGGATGGAAATGCCCAGATTATGCATTCTAGCAGCTTCATCCCTACTCTGCACTATATTAAATGGGCATACAGGAAAAGAAAAACTATTAAGTCATGCAGGTCTTAAGCATATTGTGATAGTACATTCTATCTAGCAGGACTTTTTTTGTCCATTCATTCCTTAAGGAAAAGATTCTACTAGAATTCACAATAAAACAAGCCAAACTAGCTGATTTATGTGAGTCCAGAGCTCCTTTTCTTCACCAGGGGATAAAATAAGTAGAAACAGCCACGTTTCTACTTCTAGATGTCTGTACAGAAGGACTGAGTGGTCACTGCTCACGTTAAGTTCACCTGTTGCCTTTCAGGACTGCAGCCACAGCATTATTTTCTACTGTATTTGTAAGCTGGGAAATAAAATCAAGGTATCACCTTGTGACATGCTGGCTTGGGTATATGTTTACCACAGCGCTTTTCTGCATGTGATATATTAGTCTTGCTCACGTAAAACACCATTCCCTGTGGGAGGGGAGTTAACAAAACTGTTTCATTAACTTATGAAGTACGGGCCAGAGTTTTGGGGGTTTTGTTTCCCTGCCTTACAGGCCATACGTGGCTGTTTGACAGCAAGAGTGAGCGTTTGTGCAGTACCAGAGCGCTGATCATTGGCACTGGCAGGTCTTCCGAAGGTTTATGTTCAAAATTACCTCCTGTGCAGCGCTTTGAAGCAAATATCACTGTTACTTATATTGATTTCAAATGTCACAGAAACCTAGTCTATGACTCTCTAAGATCTGAAGGTTAAACTTTATGCCAATGTCTAGAAATCCTGATAGCAGCAGCACGAGCGTGAGCAGAATGAGTTAAGGCCGTCAGGGATTCCAGAGCAGATCATCAAGGAAGGGAGGCTCCAAGGGCACTCAGCACTTGGACAAGAAAAGGCTTATAGGAGCAGTATTCTGCCACAGCCCTCTTTCACCTAAAAGGCTTATTGGTAATCAGAAAGCAATACTACCCACAGAATTGAGGAAATCTCATAGTTTCTCCCAGAGAAGCCTTATCCCAAGCCTGTTGTTGCTGTTATTCAGGAAGGAGCCCCACCAACCTTCACAAGCTCCAGCTGACGCTGCAAATGACTTAAGGACTCGACAACATTAACTGCTGGGAGAAAACACCACTCTGTTAAAGCCTGTCCTCACAAACCCAGAAAACATCAACCAATTTACAAGTAGCTAATATCAGCATATCCTCCAAAATCCAATTAGTGGCTGTAACCTTGAGTTTTATCCTTGTCCAAAAATACACCTTGTTCCTTTTCACAGTGGGTTTGCACTCTACCCCCTCCCCAACACACATGCTTCAGTGGCTGACTTTTCCCATCCATGCCGAATTGAAGGCTCTTTTCTGTGAGGTAATTTTGTCTGAATTGCCTGTGCACCCACCCATCCCATCCCACTTTTAGTCCATGGCATCTTGTTTTCAAATTAGTTGCTATCTTAAACAGCTAACTGCCTTCAATCTGCTCATTTCAGGATTTCGTTTACCTCCCTGACAATCTCCCATTTTGCCTCATTTCTTCCTCAGGCTGCAGAGGCCAGCACAGGCTAATCCCTCCTCATAACCCAAAGTCCAAACCTCCAGAGTATTTAAGATTTTCCTCCATAACACCTTTTCAATTTCAAACCTCTAAGCAATTTTACTAGTGCCCAGAATAGCACATAATATTTATATTTTTCAACTTTCAGTACAGAAAAATAACCTTTAGTTATTTATGTTGTGTAATACCCCTTTTATGGAAGTTTGGAGTGCTTCCTCCACAGCTGTGGCTCTGTGACTCCTGTAAAAGCATACACAGGTACCATTCTGTCACTTGTTGCAGCAGACCTTCTCCTTGCCATTGCATTGGGAAAAAAATCCAATTCTCTGAATATTCCTTCCCCCAATATCTTCTCCCTCGTGTTTTTCACTTTTTATGTACAAATGTCTACAGCTCCTTCCAAGATACCAGTCCCTGCTTTGTCCTTTACAAGCCCCAGAGACAATAAGTGCTGATTGTAAGTAAGATATCTACATGAAATGAATCATGTGTTCTACTCCTTTAGTCCTTTTCTCTTCCTAGGTGAAAAATCAAAGTCCTCTCACATGTAATTCACAATGGATGAAATTCAGAGCTGAGCAGGCCTGCCCAAAGGCTGTGCAATGCAGAATTGCCTTTAAAGCACTGTTTTGAAGGTTTCTGAGAGCTTAGGGAAGTGAAATGTCACCGTGCCAGCCCTTCTGCTCAGGGATGAAATTTCACTCTTTGTGAATTTCAAAGTTTGATTTTTATTCATGTGCTGATTGTTTGAAAGAGCTGGGAACATGGGTCATACCTATGCATTCCAAGGGTTTGTTGCCTTATCAGTAGTAAAAATATGCAGAGATACCATTATGCAGGGTTTATTTCCTCAAAGGACTCAATTATTGATTTACACACAGATGATTAGCAGAGATAGTGGTTTAAGTTGTAAATGCTGCACTTTTCTGTAGGACCAATAGACACAGGTCCCTCTTATTCCTCTTTCCTGATGGGATGAATCCCAAATCTACTGAGACTTTTAAAGATGAATCCTTCTAGAAAGACATGCATTGCAGAAAGGTAAAGATTCTTGACATTATTCTCATTCCTAAAGTTTTTCAAGCAATTCACTTCTGTGGAATTCTGAGAAGTGACTTAAAAGGGCATTGACTGAAACCCAGAGCTTTGATTCACATAAATGTGTGTGGATGGATTTGCACCAGCTTTCAGCTCAATCACATATTTTACATGAACAAATAGAAGATCCTCTGCACAGATGTAGTTGCAGGGATGTTAATGCTTTGCACATTGCTCTTCCCATCCACTCCATGAATGTTTTATTGTTAAGACTACAACCGCACAAACCTTTCAGGAATCCTAGCCAAGCTCCCAGATTTCTCTTTCAGACAAATAAATTCATGTTTTAGGAGCAGGACTGAAGAAAGAGATCCCAACAGTGTGAGGCAGGGTTGGGACTGAGCACACGGGACAGCAGTGACAGCAGACAGCCCTGAGGCTGACTGTCACAGGCCCCAAGGGGAAGGAGGCAGGCCAAGGGAGAACAGCAGCATGAGGATTTCCTTATTCTCTCCATGTAAACATGTGGGGAATAGGCATTGTTCCTCAGGATAACACAGCAGGATAAAATCTAAATGGGAACAACTTTAGAGCTTTCCTGTTCCCAACTCCTTTATCAGCATTTGCTAGCACCTCACATCCATAAAACTGAGCTGTAAGGAGCACTGCACAGTTTACATCATTATTATCTGTCAAGACAGCTCTCATAAATCAAGGTGGACTTTAAAATTGCCCACATCTATTTAAAATTTTGCAAGGCCTTCCACAGAGAACAACAGTAAATATTTTTTCTCTGCCATAACCAAAGAGGGATTTTTATGCTGGGCTGTGGGTGGGGGGTTTTCCCTCTGTCCTTTTCTCCCTTCTTCAGGTCAAGAGCTGCTCCCAGATTGCAATTTTGCCAGGAGCTCTCCTTTTCCATGAGCCTGAGATGGTTTATTGGGATGGAGCTGGTCTGTCCCTGACTGCAAGACTCAGCTGTCCCTGCAGGATTTGTGGCTGATCCCCCTGGCGCATGCTGGGCTCTGGATTCCACCTCCCCTGAAGCTCTAAGGCAGAGTTGTCTCAACCCTACTCATGCAATGAATCCCTGGCCACATTTCTTGAGCAGTGCAAACACTGGAGTCTGAGATAATCTTTGCTTTTATTGCCCCACACTTCCCAGCCCTGACGTGTATGACTCACTCATTCAGTGAGTCTTTCAAAGAGATTTTATTTGACTTTCTGGCACCAGCAAATATGCATTTATGGAATAATGTTCTTCCTTTGGCTTTAGCACGCTCTGGAAAGCAAAGTTGTCCTTCCTCTTAGCCTTGTGACAGATGAGTTGGTAACTCCTCCACCCATTGCTCCACCAGCCAGGTAGGTGCTCTGTCCTGGAGTTAATACTGCCTCTGATAGTTCACTTCAGTGTCTTCTTCCTTTTGCCACTGGCTGCCCTAAACCTTGCTGCATCAGGAGAGTACCCAGTACCATCCAATACAATGGAAATAATTTATATATGCTACATCCCTTCATTCTTTGTATCAAACTCATTGTTTCCTTCAGGAAAAATAAAAATGCAATATACCAGTGTTGCAATGGAAGGCATTTGGCATGGCAACCATAGTTCAGCAAATTTGAACCCCACAACTATATGGTTTATTAATGCCTGGGAAAACCAGTTTGGAAATTTGTTTCCAGTCAAAACCTCACACTGCTTTGATCAAACCTTGCTCTGCAGGTCCCATCAGGTGTTGCCAACCAGCAGACTCCTGGGCCATGCTGTGGGTTCATGCCCTGGGATTCATCAGGTCCTTTTCAGCAGCTGCATGTAAAATTCTTCAGTAAAATCACCCATATAAAGCTAGAACTTGACTGAAACTTCTTGTAAAACCAACAAAGATTGATTTTAGACTTCAATTGGTGTTGGGTCAATTTATCCCTAGGCTCAGTGTTCACTTCATAACAATGTTGTATTTTTAAAAGCAGCTGGTGTGCTTTCCTGAGCTTAACTATGTATTATTTTTTGCAACATTGCAACATTTTGGAGGGTTTGATACATGCTACTTATAGACACTGTTGGGAACGGCCAGAAGAATATTGAAAATATTTGTTTGTTTGCTGTATTGATTTCAGAAATAAACAAGCCAGTAAAAGCTGATGAAGGAATTCATATATGTTATGTATGAGTTATAGATACTTCCAACATTTTTCTTTCTAGCTCACACCTCAATAACATTACAGAAAATGTATTGTGTCAGTTTCATTAGTCTTAGCCTTCTCCTTCCAGAAATATGACGGAGGTATTGATTTTACCAAATTAAAATATAATCCAAATCTTTGGCTCTATGAATTTATCTATATATTTTTTAGAGTGCACTGGTTTTCTAACTATCTTCAATTTTGTCCCCTGACCTGCACTTGAAACACAAGTATATAAAAATGATCTATTGGTTTCTCATCTAAGTGGTTGTTTAGAGGCATGTTGTTGTCTCTGGAGTCTGTAGTTTGGCTAATTCTGATTAGGCAGGCTGGGTCTCAGCTCCATAAGTCTGATGCCTGCTGCTAAAAGAGAGTTGTTCATTTTCTGGCAGTAAATAATGAAATGAAACAAATACAATCTGTAATAGAATCAAGTGTGAGCACAATGAGTCCACAATTCAATTTGGATTTAATATAGCTGCATAATCCTGTTAAGGGGTGCCCTCATGAGAAAGATGTTTTAGCAGCCCAGAGCAGGACTCAAAATGTGAGGAGAGGCTGTTAAAAAAGAATTTGTGGCGCAGGAGGGGGTGAGGGGTGTCAATAAGGGATGGGAGGGGTCAATCAGCTTTTGTACCACAGACCCAAGGCTGATGGACAGAGCGGAGGATGCTGAAGTGAGTTCATGGAGAACATAGAAAATATAGCAATTCCCAGTGCAGGAGAATGCTTTTTGTTTCCTCTCAAATCTGAAAGTTATCTGAGAGATCCAACATGCCAGGAGAGGTATTGCACCTATCTGGATACTATTCACATTATTTTGGTGTTGTTGCTGTGATGAAAGTGTCTCACAAGAAGCCAGACTCATCATTACATGAAGAAAAGGAAGCCTCACCTGTGGTAGAAACAAGAAGAGAGAAACACTAGAAATTAATTGTCACTGTACAGAAGTAGAAGCAGTCATTAATTTTTTGTAGAGCCATTGTTTCATCTGGGAATAATTAAGTCTTGCAAGAGGCAGCAAGAAACCTATGCAGTTATATAATAAATTCTATTTTTCAAGATACAGTCCTTAAACTCAAGTCACATTTTTTTCTGCAGGAAATGCACGTTTTTCTTTACGGGCATAGAACATCTTCCACCGGAATTCACTGTGGAGAACAGGTGGTGTCTTTTCACTCCTAGAAGATAAAGATATACTGTGTCCATAAAACAGACTATGGAGCTAGCTTGGAGGAAATTATCTGGGTTATTAGCATCAGGATGTGGAAAAACACACACCTCTACTTCAGAGGCTGGCACTGCAGGAAGAAAACTAGGTCACTAAAACTAGAGCCACTTGCTGTCTCATACCGCAGTTATCCCACCAAGCCACTGTTTCTTCCTGTCTCTCTTCAGATTAACTCTTCAGACAAGGGACATCAGCCAAGAAATATTTACCACCAAGTTCTGGAAATGCAGGTTTCTTTGTGCTCTTCAACTCTTGATGTATTCCCCACGTCCCATGTTTTGACACAGCCTCTCTTGAATCATCCAGCTGGCCACATTCTTGAAAGTTTTACTAAACTTTATTTGCAGTAAAAGCACTGGCAGAACAGTCCTTGTCCAGTTTATTTGTATCCAATTTGCTGGGACAGTGGTTTCCAACACTTAATATCTTTTTTACTGAACTCTAAAACATTCCCCAGACAGGTCCAGGTTCTTCCACAGTGTTCATAAACACATCAACAATGTTCTGTGTTTTACTTCTTTTCTGTGTTCTTTTAAAAAGTAGTCCTT
>WAAG01047278.1:0-31744 GCA_013390105.1 Tichodroma muraria
CATCTGATTCCAGTTTATCTGAAATGAGTCAGGGAAAGTCCTGAAGGCTGGTGGAGGGAGAGGATGAGACACCAGAGGTCAGATGTGTTTAGACTGCTCCGGAGTTGGGATCTGCCATCTCAGACCAGGCTGATGCAATGGGTAACTGCTGCCAAAAGTGTGAAGTGCCCTTCTTCCCAGCCCTGCTCCAGATAGTAGCTCCAGCACTTGCTGGCTGCCTTGAAAGCTATCATTTAACTCACTAACCCTACAGCAAACAAGTCAATACTTTTCTGCTGGACTGAGGAATTTAGATAAGCTGCTGTAAAGTCCAGCTCAGTGCCAAGGCTGGGGCAAGATGAGGTCGTGCTGCTGCAGATACGAGGAAAGGACGTGCAGGGTGTCCTGTCTGGGCAGCAGTCAACTCTGATATCAGGGGCCATGTATTCTGCAACCAAACCTTCAGGTAGAGGACTCTTCCAAAATGTAGGATATTAAAAAAAATTAAACGAAGAAAGTATGTGGAAAGGAAGAAGCATGTCTTAAGGTTTTCAATCGGCTCATGCTCACTGTCAGGCACAGGATAATGCAGACCCCACGTGAGCGTTCCAGTGTTTCCACAATGTCTGCATACAGGCGTTGTAGGAGACAGGTGAGTTTTCCTGATCGATGGTGCCCCTGGCTTTGAGGGATAAGGTTGTCTTGCCTCACCACAAAATAATTCCCCTCTGGTTGCTGATTAAAGCAAACTTGCCAAGAATGGTGTCCCAGAGTGGTTGTGAAACTGCTCAAGTGAACAACTGTAAATGTTGAAATGGATTTCATTCCTTCAAATGTCAGGGGGGAAATAAAAAACTAGGAAAATTGAGACATTCCTACCAAAAGATTTTAAAATCCTAGGAAATCAAGGGAGAGCTAATATATATGATCCCTTTGGTCCCTTTAGATTGGAAAGCAAACTGAGGATTACTGGCCAGGTACAACTTAATCTGTTAGCCACATGAACATACTTCTGTATTCATGTTGTGTAAGGGTGTTTGTATTCTAATGGGAGGGTGAACAGAGTTTCTCTGTGAAAACACAGGGTTAATCTCAAGTTTTTGTGAGAGCTCCTTATTGCAGCGTTGGCAGCACATCAGTATTTGTTCTGGAGATTAAGTAAGCGTTTCCAGTTTGAGAAATGTCGAGATCAGTGAAAACAGCATTATTTTGGTGCCTAGAAGTTCTCCTTAGACCAGGGCTCACAGGTGCCAGTGCAATACAAATGTTCAAGCATTTATCTGCAGGGCTACTGCAGAGATGAAGCTGACATGTTTCTTTCTGAAGTACAGCAGTCAGTAACTCCCTGCAGGAATACTTCTTCCACAACAGCCCTGAAGGGTGTGGTTTTGATGAGACAAATCTCTTGATACCCCATGTTATCGCTCCTCCTTTCCCTGGATGTGCTATTCCCTTTGCTGGCTGTGATGCTTCTGAGTGAAGCAGTTCAGCTCTAACATCTAATGCATGAAAACAAATTGTCCTGAAGCCCATGAGATCAGCAGGACATGGGCAAAAAATGCAGGGGTGCATAGCTGGGACAGGCAGGACTGGCTTTTGGCTAAAATGAAAAAAATTAATCTGAAGGATACAAAGCAGACTAAAGCAGTCTTCCAGTATTGCCACAGAAAATATCATCCCATTGTCAAACTTCTTCCAGTTGCTACTTTGATACACAGGTAATAGTGAAAAAACTTATCTGTCCTTTGACATTTTACCGCTAATATTAAAGAAAATGAAGCATGAAAAAATGCACAGAATTGTGACCAGAAAACCTCACCTGTCTTTTATAGTGCTTTCCAGGAAAACCTGGTTCAAATCACTTAAGCAGAGTCTAATTACCTGGGAGAATAAGAGCTGCCCACAGCAGTGTTTCTGGAGCTCTCAGGAAAGAGCAACAATTGGGTTGTGTGGGCGCCTCACATGAACTCTGTAACGTGAAAGCCTGTGAGGTCCTGAGTATGTATAACAGGGGGAACAATTCACACTGTAACAAAAAAAAATGAGATGTAGCTGTACTATGGTGGTATTGGTTGAACAGCTGTTAGGGTTACAATATAGGGTTTGTGATGTGTAGAGAAAAAAATCCACCGTGGTTACCCTTCTCCTTATTTTTCAGCTTTGAGGTGGTAAGGTCCTTACTGCCTCTAGTTTTGACATCCAAGTTCTTGTCTTCCTTTTCCACTTTCCTCGCATTCTTCTAGTTTTCCTTTGCTTTCCATTGTCTGCTTCCTCTCCATTCTTTTTAACTTTTTAAAGAAATAACTGACAGCTGAGTACTAGAAACTTTAAAAAACATTGGACAGACTCTTCTCAGTCTGAGGGCTGGTTTATCTGTGAAGTCTGTATGCTGCCTGTGCTGTTGTGGAATTTCAGCAGACCCTCTTCTTTTTTTTTATTTCAGAAACTTCTCATTTTGATTCCACCATGGAAGGACTTCAGTTGGCCACCAGGGATTTTAAATGTGAGGGATAACCTGGAAGGAAGAAACCACTGTAGATTTTTTGATGTACATCTTTGGCCACCTCCCCCCCAACACTGCCCCCCAATATCAACCTCTCTGTCTATGTAATAATGACCAAAATTGAGATAACTTTGTGTATGGCAGAAGGTAATTTTCTGAAGCCATTTGGGATTTACACTTCCTCCGTACATCCTCAAGTGTGGTATAAAGAGATTGAGAGTGGAGACCAGAGGCATCTGTCACTATGGAGTGTGAGCTTCAGGCTGTGGTGTTTAATTCACCGGTATCAGGATCCAGGATATCACCACAGAAGCAGGCAGTGATGCTCACCTGCAGGGAATGGTGCTTGTTATGTGTCTTAGCCTCCTTCTGCCTTCACCCTCAGTCATAATTGCCCCCAGTCCCTTTAAACCTCAAATGGTAAAAAATCTTTATCTGTCATTCTTATTCACTCATCCAGGGGTGCACAACTTCCCTTCTTCTCTCCTGAAACCAGGCTTTATGCTTCCTCTCAGCTAGACTCATTTGGGAATTTTCAACTACAAAAACAAGGACATTTCATTATAGAACTGATTCAAACATACTGGAGGAGGGGTGTGTATGGTTTGTGGTAGACTGAGAAGACGTATAACTAGCACTGGTAACCAGTGATTTGTTGTTTCTGTTAGTGGTGTTAGAAATATTTATGTCTGTAGAGATAGACAAATTATAATTAATTATAAAAAGCAACCTCTGTCAATTATGAGGCATGCATAAGGCTGGACACTTCCTTGTAGGGAGAGGGAGTGACAGAAAAGATGACTGTCACCTCACTTAACAATAAAAGTGTGAGAAAAGATTGAGGAGAAGCAGGAAACTTGGTTGTGTCTACTTGTCAGAAATAATCTTTCCCACTTGTGCAGCTTGCAGATCCAGAATATTTCTCCATTTCTTCTTCCATCTCCTCTTCCTCACCTTTCCCTGCATGTGTTTATACATCAGCTGAAGAGCCAGGACTTGATTGAACTCGTGCTGAAGCTCCACCATGGTCGAATTTGTCGATGTGTCTCCACTTTCTGCTTAAATACTGCATCTACATGAAAGCAGTTAACGATGTATGTATTTCTAAATTAATGTTGTACCACTGGCGAAACTTTCTGGCTGCACTGTTTGAATGCATCTCCCATATATGTGTGTGTGTCTTCCTTGGCTGGAAATGTCCTGCTCTCCTACCAGCAGAACATTACACCAAATGTAAAATGGAGAAGGAAAGGAGTTCATAACCCCCATAAACATGGCTTCAGACTTCTGTGTTGTACTAGTGGCAGCAGACAAGTTAGTTTGATTTCAGGAAAATGTCACTCAAGGATTAATACTGTCTTCCTACTTCTATTTATTGAGTGAAAAATCTGAACGCCTCTGTTTTCTGTTACTGAATCCTGGCCTTCCAGAATGCTTGAAATAAAAATAGTTTTCAAAATCTCACAATTTTGAAAGTACTCTTGTATGGGCAAGTCACGTTTCATCTCTTGTTGCCTCTTTAAGTTTACTTTAACCCCCTCCCTACCATCTATGAATTTCAAATTTTCTGCCTCTTCTTTCCTGCCACATTTTCCCCACTTGTTTCAGTTAGCATTGGTAACAAAAATCATGTCCCTGAGGAGCTAAGCTTTCTCTCTTGTGTGTGAACACTCTCTTTAGCACTATTTGGAACCTCAGAACCTAAAGCTCCAGCATTGAGGTTTGGTGATGGAGCCATACCTGGGGCTGGCTCCTAACCAAGCTGGGCACGGTGCTGTGTGTAGCTCTGAGAAGGGAGGGTGTGATACCACTCCAACTAATTTTGGTTTTACTGAAAACTGTAATTTCTTTGGCTTCTTTGATGATCAAGCTAATGGAAATCAGGTTTTCTTTAGGGGAGAGAAATCTTTAAACCTTCCTTTACTTTCTCTTATGATAATATGTTTGAAAATAAAATAATTAGGGTGGTGTGTGAGCGTGATGGACGGGGTCATTTGTTCCGTGCTGGGCGGTTGTTTAGCTACATCCGCTTGGCATCCTTGATGCTCCTGTGGTTGAAGAGGACTCCGATAGCTCGTTGCTAGGGAAGGGACGGGCGGCGAAGAAGTCTCCGTGCATACCTGGTGTCCTGTAACCCCACTTCTCTTTCGGACTTTGAGGCTTCATTCCCTTTCCGGCCTGCCCTGTATTTCGCAATACAGAGAAGGCAGCACATGGGACTGGAACGCTGTCAGCCGTGCCTTGTGTTTTCCTGCCTTGGAGAATTCGGGGAATAATCCTGACTTTAAACTACTGCAGATGGTATCTCGGGCCGAAGTTCCGGCTCCGCAGCGAGCGCCGTAGCTGAGCGCTCTGGCCGTGCAGCCGCAGCCGCCCGTCCTTGCCCGCGTCTCCGCTCCCGGCAGTTTCGATTTCGCGGGGCAAAGTCTCGCCCACTCGGGACATGGAGGGACGCGCGCTCCCGCCCGGCCCCGCCCGNCTGGGGCCCCCGCGGGGCGGCGGCGGCGGCGGGAGGCTGGTGCTGCTGCGGGGGCTGCCGGGCGCCGGCAAGAGCACCCTGGCCAGGTAAGCGTGCCCCGGCCCCCGGCTCCGGGGCAGGAGGAGCGGCCGGGGCGAGCGGGGCAGTGCTTCGGGAGCCCATGTGCCCGCCCGGCACTCGCTGCAGACCCGCCGGGCAGGGCTGGGCTGGGGTCCGGGGGAAGCAGGAGCCCTGGCTGAGTGCAGCCGCCCGGAACCCCCCGGCTCCAGGCCCGCTCCGGGCTGCGCTGTCTCGAGCACCTGCGGCCGTGTCTGCGTGTGCTGCCCGTGGGACTGTGCGAGCTCCTGATCCGAGCGAGCGGTACCTACGGGGATGCTGCTGGTGAGATGGACTGATCACCCCGACCAAGGCGGTACTTCTTCCTTTTCTCAAAGGTGCCAGATTGGTGATGGTTTTCTTTTTCTTTTTTTTAAATTTTTTTTGGTTGGTTTGGTTTGGTTTGGTTTTGTTGGCTTGGTTTTTTTTTTTTGTGTTTTGGGGTTTTTTTTTGTGTTTAATCACGAACACGGTAAAAAGCTTCCTCTCTCTGGCTGAAAATCAACAACTCTGACTTCTGTTTTCATAATGTCTTGCTTGCTGCACTCCTGGTCAGAGCTTTAGCGGTGTATAAAATGAGCAGAGAAGACCACTCCACCCTCCGACAGCTCAAAGGCTGATTGTAAATAGGTAGAAAAAACTGTTTTTCTGGTGGGGAGTGCTGAGAAGCAGCACCACAATCGGTGTGACCCTGCAGCCATAGTTTGGCATCACAAAATCTCACAGTCTGGTATCGCACAGCTCCCAGTGCCACCCACTCTCTGTCGAAAGAGGAACGTTCCCTGTCTCTTAATCTGCTGGGCTGAGGAACCCATGCTGGGATCATGGGCTGCCACAGGAAGGGCTCTGCTGTGAGAGGTGGCATCATGAAGCTGTGTGATGCACTGGGTTCATCTACAGTTTCCTCTTCTCAGTACACTTCCCTGTCCCACTGGGTCTTCTGCCTCACTGCACTTTGGCAAACGAAGTTCTTTTATGAATTGCCAAATGCTGTGTTTTCTCACACCCAAAATACACACCTCTCTCTTAAGAGGCTGTATAAATGTGGGCCCACTCCTTCAGGGGGATTTGGGTCTTCTCAGCACAGTAAGGACATAAAGGTTTGGGGGCATATTCTCAGGCAGTACAAGTAACTGTACTTACATGTACTTTTTAGGTCAAAACACAGTGTTAATTGTTAATGACATATTTACAGAATCAGTTGTAAGTATTGTTGTAGTAGACCTCTGTGAGATGAATGTTTGAGTATCTTACTGTTTCTAGCCCCTGTTAATCACATCATTGTGTTTAGCTGTTCACCAGCCCACAGATCAAAATGAAGCATTTAGTACCTCTCCTTAACCCTGTCCAGATTGTGAAGGACTGTACCAAGAGAATTCTTTTGCTGTTCTCACACTGCATACCTTTTGGTATTGGTAAATGCTACGTGCTGCACAAGGGAAAGTTTGCAAAAAATGGCTGCAACAGATCTCGGTGAAAGATCCCACTTGGATCTTTCCTTGGAGGAGGAAAGTGGTTGTTTATTTGCAAAAGCACTCTGTATAAGTTCAAGTTTATTTTCTCAGATTTTTTTCACTCACAATATCACAACTTAATACTTGCAAGCATCAAGATGCATGTGCACAGGTGGTCTGCCCAAAATCGGAGCAGACAAGGACCCTCAGCTGTCCCATCCTCGCTTTCTCTGCTAGGTTGCTCTCAGTTGGTGGTGACAGGCTGGGTTTTGGCCAGGTCTACTGTGCCATCTCCAGCCAACAGCTCCTATACTGCCATTTCTTTGCCTGTGAATTCTGCTTACTTGGTGTTTTATGAATCTTAGGTGGGTTTTTTCCCCATGATATTCATTTTCCTGTTTTGGGTGTCTTTCTGCCCCTCTCGGAACAAGGGAAAGGAGGCAGGTGTGGAGAGGCTGGTGTGACCTACTCGCCATCCTCCTGCTCTCAGAGCATGCGTTTCCTGTGGCAGGTCACCAGTGCTGGGCCTCAGCTGAGTGCTGGCCTTGGGGCCTTGAAACAGCACCTGTCCCAGTTTTATTGCTTTTAATGATCTCGGCTGTCAGTGGGTACCATTGTTTTAGCCTTTGCTCTGTTCTTTCTTCTGGTGCTTTCACACACATCTACGTTCATTCGTTCTGCGTATCAGCCAGTATTTCTGTATTTCTGCCACAGTCCCTACATCTTTGATGTAACACTCAGTGCTCCTGGGTCACAAACCGTGAGTGTTATCACTGGTGATAACCCAGTGATAACTCCAAACAAAAGGCCCCTTTTCCGTTCATCACACGGTCCTAGGTCCTATGGTCCTTGGATCCATTGCTTGTTTCCCTGACCCGTCAGTGTCACTCAGGAGATTTTGGATACAGCTTTGTAAGCTTTAGTTATGGCATTCTTGTTAAAATTTCCTTATCCTGGTTGCTCCCAGCTCAGAGCAGCCCTGCATTGATGGCAGTTCAATCCCTGCATGGATCAGTTCAGTGTAGGAGAGTAGATTGTGGGAGAATAGGAATGGGGCTGTGGCCGAGCCTCATCCCTAATGGGGTGCAGCTGTATAAGACAGGTGAACAGCATTGAAGGAGAAGTGTGGAATGCTGATGTGTATTGACTGATCACAAAAGAGTAAAAGGGCACGCAGGTGTTATGCATGTGAGAAAGAAAAGTATAAGGAGTTAGGAGGAGAGAGAAAAAGAAGAGTGGAGGCTGTGCTGTGAGGAGAGAGAGAGCTAGGTGATTTTTGTAAGGGACAGGAAGGAGTTAGTCGTGCAGGAGGAAGAAGGAGTTAGAAGGAAGAGGGAAGGAGAGAAGGAGTCAAAGTTTGTGGAGCTGCCTGGGAAGTTTACAGAGAAAAGGTAGGCAGGTTTTTACTATGGGATGAATGATTGATGATGTCAGTCAGTTTTAGACCACCGGCCAGAGATGCCAAGCACCAATGCCCACAGTTCAGGTCTGGTTTTTGGTTTCTGGTAAAGAAGCGAAGGACCCACGTGTGATATATTGAGTAGTCAAGCCAGGGTGAGGAGTTGGTCCGCTCAATACTAAGCTTCACACCTTTCCAGCAGCTTCACTGTTAAGGATGGGTTTCCCTGAACCACGTATTTTAGGTGGCCCCAGCTACCTCTCTTTAACCATTCAACAAATGTCATGGAAGTGTGAAGGAGAAGGGGCAGCTGGGAGTCACATCTCATCAGCCTCCTTCAGGTGTGTTGGACATGCTCCTCCTGAACACGCTGTCCTTGACTTCACAGTGCAAGGTTTTGTGGTCACACTGAGGCAACTGCTAAGAAAAAGGTTATCTGTGGTGCAGTGGCAGCTATACTTCTGAAAATGCCTCCAAAATTTAAGTGAGCCCCACACAAGCTCTTACCTGCTTCCCCAGTAAACTGCATTGCACAGTAGTTGCATTTCCAGCTCTTCAACAGCACACTGCTGTGCTGCACAGCTCAACTTACACCTAACCCTTTCTCTAGCAGTTCAACTCAAGCACTATGGGCTGGACATGAGCAAACTTGTAACTTTTCAGCCACAGCTGTTGATTTATTGCTGGAAATGAGCTTGTTCTTGTACTCCCTTGTGAAGCGCAGAGCAAGTAATCTTTTAGAACAGGAGGAAACTGGCACTGAGGCATCAGTGCTTGGTGCAATCTGTATCTTCTCCAGTTCTCTCTGCTGCTGTTGCCCGGTTTATCCCAGCACCTCCAGTCCTGGGCCAGCTGTTCCCAGCGCCCGACTCGCTGCAGAACTGCAGCTCTGACGGGTTCATGGACCTCAGCTCTGCAGCTCCTGCCTCCAGACAGCGTTGCACTGTAAACATTTACCTTTGCTGGAGGCCACTTCAGGTGAGTCTCCGGAGTGCGGTGGTCAAATATGACATGAGCCTGGTGCTTTATGAAACAGAGCCGTGGTTGGATCCCCGCGGGTGAGACACAGAGGCCCGGCTGTGCTCTGCCAGCAGCACCTGACAGCTCTGCCAGGCAAAGTCCTCGGGGCACCAGGAGTTGTTCAAACACAATAGACAGTGTCAAGCGCTGGGCATGTGCTCCAGATCTCCCAGTCTTGCTTTCCTGCTGGAACAAAAGGCTTATGGACACCTTTTAAATGCCACAGCACACTTAACTGTTGGGAAGAGTGGCTGGAGCAAGTGGTTGCATGCGGTGCTGGTACATCCATGTTCTGGTCTCTGATACACCATTGTGGCCTTCTGAGCACTGAAAATGTTTCTTCCAATCTGCTGTCAGAAATCAATTTAAGTTTTCTGATGGAAAAGTATGATGACTTATGAATACAAAATACTTTATGTTCTATCCTTTGCTAAAGACTGGTTTGCTGCTCTTTTGGGAACTACAAAGGCTAAGAAAGTAAAAAGGGAATGGGGAATGTTTCCTCTGGGGAATGTTTCCTCTGATTAAAATAAATCTCCTCAAATCCTTTTCTCCTCACCCCTCTATGAGGTGAAGGAGGTACCAGATCCACTGCAAGATGAAGAGATGTAGCCCTGTGCAGTTACGTGTCCAAAGCAGATTAATACTGAACCTTTCACAGATGCTGCCTGTCACAATGCAGTGCTTCCAGTTCAGGGGCTTCTTTAAAAAATGCTAACACAGCTCCTATGTATCCTTTGATCTTGCAAAGAGATTGCATTTTTCTTTTCCTCCTTAGTAAGCTTTACACTTACTGATCTATCAGGAGTGGGTAATTTTCTTTTTACAGGGCAGTTCAAGATTTACTCATAAGTTACCGTGGTCACAAGCCCTCCCATTTTGCATAGCTGGTGTGTGTTTTTCTAAAATGCAGGAATTTTAATTGCTTACAGTGATTAAGAGCCTGATGTGATTATGCAGGACCTTTCTTCTAAACCAACCTGAGGTCCTGTGAAGATTGTGGAAGGCTCACTTCATCAAGAACACATGAAAGGGTTCTTGGTGCCCTTTGGAATGATAAGGGAGAGAAGAAATAGTTTTGTCAGCTTTGTGGGCAATATGGAAGGGATTACAGAGAACAGTTGTAAACTTTGGTGACAGTTTGGTTGTTTTGGAAAGGTAAAAGTTAAAACCAGCAAAATAAACAGAAGGTAAGCCATCTTTTTCCCACTTCATGTTTTCTTATGTTGCTGTTAGTACAAGCTCATTTGGTTTGAACATAGTGAACTTGACAGTTACTCATGGCTCACAGCCCATTTTGTTCCCTATTTTTTCTCCTTTGAAACACAAGTTTTATCTACTTTAATTATTGATGTGAGGACTGTAAACTGAGCTTACAGATGTTTACCTACAGTTTAGATTGCTTAAGGGTTAATCTGAAAGCAAAGCTCTCAGTATTGAAAATTCAGTAAGGTATGTGCTAAGAAAATGGATTTAAAAATTTGCACTGGTTAAGAACATTTTAAAAAGAAATACTGAGCAAGAAATAAAATAGTCTTAGATCTTTTATTAATGTGCACAATTTTATGTGCCTACTAGTAGCTAAAGGGACAGCACATATTTTAGCAGTCAACTTTTTAGAGAAGACATTGCAATGAGTAAAGCAGTGGGAAAGGTGAGGTGCTGAATCATAGTGAGACCTGAATATATCAGGTTATCCACAGCAGTAACCAGATAAGCATTAAGTGTTGCTGTGCTTTTCATTATAAGAATTTTTTGCCTGAGGCCAAAATTACAGCAACAAAATTTTACTGTTTGCTAACAGTTTAAAACATGACTTTTCTTAAATCAGTTTGCCCAGCAGTAATTTTGTGAATAAAACATCCCTTTGGGGCTAGAAGACAAGGACAAGTAGGTGCTGAATGATGAATGACAGCGGGTACAGCCCAGTCCTGGCTCCACCAGCACCGAGTCACTGCTCGCTGGGGTAGACCCCACCACAAAATAATACTGATTAATCAGCAGGTGGTGGAAGTTACAGTGGAGACAGGGCAGAGGCAGAAGCTGACTTTTATTCAGCTAAATGCACCCTGCAGTCCTAGTGAAGAGCTGCTGCTTGCAGGCATATTAGGGTGCAAATGGTTGGAACAGAGCTGGATGACAGAATTAAGGTTTTTCTGTCTTTGTGGCTGTTCTTCTGCCGATAACCTGGAGACACCTTTTCCCTCGCTCTTGCCCACATAGATAAGGCACTGCAAAATGGTTATTTTGCACCTTGTGGGGATGGAAGGAGAAGCGTTTTATTAGGAAAGCTGAAATGAGTCACAGGGGCTGGAACCATGTGGGACAGCAGGGCAGCAGCGTTCGTGTCTGAGAGACACAGGGTTCCTTGATTGACCTATCTTTTCCCAAGACATTCTGGGCCTTAGGGAGACTGGAAATAGAGGGATGATGCCATGGGCTCTCCATGACTTCTTGCAGAGATTCCCTCCTCCTCCAGCTCTTCCCTGATTAAAAAAAAAAAACCCAAAAAACTCATAGTTCAGTCTGTGGACACAAAAAATTCTGGATTATACACAGATAGGAACACAATCATACATTAGTGGTGGGGTTTTTTTTTTTTGTTTGTTTTTTTTGGTGGTCTCTAAGGACTGGCAGACGGATGCTTCATATTTAAACCTCCACACAAGGCAGCACTCCCTTCCACCTCCAGGAGCCAGTGGCTGCCTGTGAGGCAGCTGGTCAGTGTCCAGCAGGAGACACATCTGCTCCCCATGGCGTCCCCAGCCTGCAGGAGCACTGCTGGGGGACACACACCCACGTGAAGGGAAGTGGGATTGCCAGTGCCACTCACCACAGCAGTCTGCTTTATGGATCTGCAGATTTGTCTATTAAATATATTTTATAAACTCAGATTTGTTTATAAAGTTTGTTCAAAAGCTGAAGATATAAAAATTACCCAACTCTACAAGAAGATTAAGTGGAACGGGGCCAAGTGATAAGAACCATAAAATTGCATAAAATAACACAAAATATTGACTTATCACTCAGGTACTTGTTTGCGAATTAAAATTTTAAAAATTGCTACCTGCTTTACAGCCAAAAAAGCTCCCCAAACCAAACTGATGGTTCTCTGGACCATCTTTACTAAATGACAAATCTTTCTTCCTGGTTATCTTCAGAAATCTCTGTAGCAAAATTCCCATTGTCAGATTGTCTTGTGACACCAACTTCCATGCTTGGATAAGCAGGTTTGGGTTGCTGTCTTTTTTTTTTTTTTCCTTCTCTTTACAATCCTGCTTTCTCAGATAACTCAGGAGAGCTGAATATACTAATAAGATTAAAGACTCGGATGTTGGTAGTCCAGTGTAGATTTCTCTGCTGAATTAAAGAAATCAAGGCCGCGCCTTCAAACTCCATTCCTTTTTTCCTGTGTGTCCATCTACTGATTGCGGTGCTTCCAGATCCTTTAAACTGGGATTTTTCAAATGAAGCACTGTGTGTATTTGCAGAGCACTCAAATAGCTCGTGATTTAATGGTCTCTGTTAAAGGGTGTTACCAGGTACTAATCATTCTTTCATCTTTTTTTTTTTTTCCCCTGCAGACAGCTGAAACGTGACCACCCCAGTGCTGTAGTCCTTAGTACTGATGACTTCTTTGTTGAAAATGGTGTCTACATCTTTGAGCCTGACTTCCTAGAGGATGCACACAAGTGGAACCAGAAAAGAGGTGACTGAACTTGATCCAGGGGCTGTGCAAAATAGTTTTGCATTCCAGGCTGTCTTTAAACTTAGCCCCCAGAATAAAATATCTCAAGGTGGTGTCATACGCTGCAGTTCATGGGGTGTTGGCTAAAAAAAATACATTTACCACTTCTGATTTGATTTCTTCTGACTTATAAAAGGGAAATTTGTAAATGAAAACATTTTGGAGGTTGGTTAATGTTATTTTAGAGGAAGCAGCACTGCTGAATCTTGATACCCCTCAGACACCAGCCCAGCAGCTGCTCCCTGCAGTATAGGCATGGCAGCCTTCGCCTGTAACTTCTTAGGTGTCTGTCCTGACCTGGAAGGGGGTGGGAATGTAATGATAGACAGGAAGAAAACTTGCAGGCTTAGTTTAAGTTTGAGAACTAAACAACCCAGGTCTCTACTCAATGTACCGTGCTTTTGTGGCTGTGCTCTGAAGGAATTTGTAGCCACGGTGAACATACATTGAGATCATGTAACAGGGATCTCCTGTAAATGACAGTAATTTTTGGCTGTTGTAAGTACGTTCTGTAAGAGCTTCAGATCAGCCAGAGGCTGCACCACCTCTTCCAGGAGAGATGCTGGGCACTGGGCACCTTGGCTCCCATTTGGGTGGTAGCTGCAAACCCAGGTCTGGTGGGGAACCGAGCATGCGAGCAGTGGGCAGAGAAAGAACACTTTAGGGCTAGTAACGCCTGGCTCTGTTCTTTAATGTATTTTAGCTTTACTTAATGTGTTACATTGCAGCACGCAAAGCAATGAAGAATGGGAAAAGCCCGGTTATTATTGATAATACCAACATCCATGCTTGGGAAATGAAGCCGTATGTGATGATGGTAGGGAAAGATCCGATTTATTGCTTTTATATGCCTAGCTATGACATTTACAGGGAGAACTGACTGAAAAAGTTCTTTACATGGCTAAAAGTATTTACTTCAGTTTTCCCATAGTTCTCTAATTATAGTTAAGGAGGGATAATTGTGATGAAGTAGGAGCAGAAGTGCCAATGTAGTTGTTTAGATGGTCAGCTTTGTAACTCAGTGAAGGCAAAAAGACTTGAAAAGATTAACGGCCTTTGAACCTGCCCTGCTACTTCTTGGTGATGAGGACATCATGCCCTTCCCCAGTAGTGACATGAATTGAACAGTTTCCAAACTATTTGTTGACAAATGTATCAAGGTACGATTTATAAATGTAGTTCATGGCTTGTGGAAAACACACCATGCAGAGTCTTTGAAGATGCACTGGTGTCTCCTGTCAGGAGTTCTGGCAGAGGTGGCAATTCTTTTAGTGCAGTTTCATAATGTCACCTTTGTGTCCTTTAGGCACATGAAAACAGATATGAAGTTACATTCCAAGAACCAGATACACCCTGGAAGTTCAATGTTCAAGAACTGACAAGGTAGGTACGTAAGTTTTCTCTTTGCTGGAGCAGATAGCTTCTCATTTTGTTGACATGCTCTAAGAAGGTCAGCCTTTCTCTTCATATAAGGAAGAGTGTAGCCTGGTAAATGACAACAGAAGGATTGTTGTGAAAAATTTTCATTACTGAGTACGTGGTCTGTAGTGAATTCAGCCCTGAAAGAGCCTGAAGTGAGTCAGGCAGTAGAAAAAGCAACAAGCACTGAAGCATGTTTTTGTGCTGCAAGCTTGATGAGGCAGGAGCCCTGATTTTCATTCTGTATTTTGAGCAGCAGTCTCTTGTTTGGGCCAAAACCCGAATCTAAGCACTACAGACAATATTCAGACTTCTGTCCTTAAGAGTGTAACCATAACAGATACTGTCCTGCTGCAGCATGGAGGGATGGTACATCAGGCGTAAGAAATGGGGTTCTAGAGGATCTTTGTAAAGGTCTTAACACACACGCACGCACACATAAGGGATATAAAGAATGTATCCACTCTGCACATACAGAAGCAGTTGAATGTGGCTCTAGGAATGTTATATTGACCAGTGACTGCAGGGTTAATGGCTGTAGTCACTGAAAAAACTCATGCAGGCTGACTTCCTAGCCTTTAGCCAGCCTGATGTGAAGTGAGTTACCAGGAGCAGTGCTCTCCCAGCTTCCAAATCTAGAAGATAACACATGCTAACTCGTCAGTGCAAGAAAACAAGGCATGGACACTTAATTGCAATGGATGGATTTGTTTTCTACCAGTCAGGGGGCTCTAGTCAAAAATTAATGCTGCTCCTGTCTGTGTGTGATGGACACAAATGGCAGAGGGCCAAGGCTCACAGCGCTTGTGGCTGCAGGGGGAGGCAGGACATGGCAGAAAATGGCTCAGGGCTGGGGACAGGTGAGGACACCACCAGCCTGAGCTGTCAACCAGGGCTGGCCTCAGCAGTACCAGCCATTGGTAGGGGAGCACTGCAGGGGCACAATATGATCATTCCTTGTAGGCAGAGCTACTCAGTAACTTGCAATTTGTTTTATTAAGCATTTGACACACGTTGACTTTCCACAGCAGCATTTTAAAGCTAATTCACATAACGCTCACTAGGGCACAAGCTGCGCCTTAATAGCGCTGAATGGCAAACCCAAAGATACACAGGGTTTGCAAAGTCACAAACAGAAATTCCTGGTGGTGGTTGGGTAGACAATTCACCGCTAAGTTGTGGAGGGACTCTGGCTGCTCTATCCAGGAAGCCCTGCATGTCTGAGGCATGTGTTCCACTCCCTCTCAAACCTGTCATTTACGAATCTACCCCGGAGCCTGAGCCATATCACGTGTGATGTTTCCCTACTTGCTCTCAGAGCAACAGCAGTTTGTGACCTCTGTCCTTGCTGCTGTGTCGGTGTCGGGGCTGGCTGCAGCCCTTGGCTGCCTATCTCCAGCTGTACAAAAGCTCGCTGAGGCCAACAAGCTGTGAGTGCTAAAACGCAGCAACACAAAAATACCACACAGGTCTTCTACACAAGTCTTAGTCTGGACATTTGTCAACTTCCTATGTCCTGTCTGCCTCCCAGAAATAATTGTGTTACATTTTTCAGCAGTCACAATAATACTCCTGAGAAGTAGGTGGAAGTGAACAGTAATTTGAAAAAAAAAGGCCAGAAGGAGATCAGTGGACACCTGAACCATTATGCTGAACCTATCAGGAACTTTAGCAAACTGAAGATTCAAACTCTCATACACAGGTGGCTAAATACTATTTTCTGTTACTGTTGACTCTACAGAAGAAATATTCATCAAGTCCCTCGGGAAAAGATACAACGGATGAAAGAACAATATGAGCACAATGTTACCTTCCACAGTGTCCTCCGGTCTGAAAAACCAAGCAGGGATGAGGGAGGCTACGGTGGAGCAAGTGCAGCTTATGGCACAGGTCCCCATCCCACCCACCTTTCTGCCTTCCCGAGGAGGAGACCTGGCACGGCACGTACGAATGTGACATTTAACTGAAGATGTGCATTCCTTGGTGTTTTAATTATCAGGGTACAAGACTCTCTAGTTTTACATTTTTTTCTAAACTGTTTTTTATTCTTGTGTTTTTCTACTACATTTCTAAATTACTTTTCTTTCTTACAAATCTTTAAATGGCATTGGACATTGATCTCTACAGGACCACTGTAAGAGCACTGTACCCACTACAAAGTGTGTACTCCCTCTCGTCCCTCTTCCTCCATGAAAATCCATCCAGGCGTATGTGAAATGTACTGGCTTTACCACATGCCACAGTTTGGATGTTTTTTCCTGCATCACAGTCTGATGCTAGCAATAAACATTCTTAACTTATTTCAGTCTTAAGGCCATTGTGGCTGATTCTTTCTCCACACAATTGGCATTTCTTGCCCTTTTAATGCTTTATATCTGACTGTATAAACTCTTTGTATCTGCTATCTTGCCTACAGCATTATTGTAACTTTCAGAGGGAAAGTGAATGATGGCAAAAGTAGCTCAACAGATTGCAGCAAGAGTTGATGCTGTTCCCTCTCTCCACTGACTGGATTCATGCTGGTCTTACACAAAAAGAGCTTCTCCAGCCTGGAAGCAAAACACTTCAAAGCAGGAAACTTAGCTCTTCATCTTGCCAAGACATAGGACTTCACTGATCCCAGGATGGAGAGGCTCCTAAAATAAACTCCTCCTATTGTTAGACTCCTAACATTAGTGTTAGGCTTGTGCGTGTTAACTCCTAAGTGGGAACAGGGCTACAGGAGCAGCTCTGAACAGCTGAAGCAGAAACACAGACCAAGAAGCTGTTTAATAACTCTGTGTGGCATTCTGCTGTGAATCAAATAATCATAGCTGTTCTTTAAACCTCTTTTAGTGCTATATGGAAAATCTGAGGAGAAAAGTACAAGAACCGTGCCAGAGTAGCAGAGCAACATTTCAGAATTAAAGTGTTCTCTTTGGTGAAAATAAGAGAACTCTTTATTATGCCCTGTGCCACTTTGGACAGCCAAACAACTATTCTAATGTTGCAGAGGGTAAAACTGTTTGCTTTAGACTGAAACAAAGATTCTGCTGTAATATAAGAACACAGAATCATTGGCTTACAAAATGTCTTCAAACCCTCAGCCACACTGATGCCATTGTACAATACATCTTTGTGAGAAGTGTTTACATACTAAACTTCAAACTATTTTGCAAATGAAGTGGTATTTAATGAGTCTGGTTTTGTAATAGAACTTTATTAAATACAATCATGTTTTAATGTACAAAGTGTAAAAATAATTTGAATTTGAAATATGTACAATACTGTACATGTGCATTAGCAGCATTTTTGGGATTTTGGTCTTTGTAGCATTCTGTGGGCTGGTAATCAGTCCTCAGGTTCCTTTGGGTTCTTCTGAAGAGCCTCAGCTACTTCACAACTGCTTTTGGCGAGTTACTTGCTTCCCCAGTAGAGCTGGAACTATTTCGGGATGAAAGATCATCAGATAAAGTAGTAGCTGTTGCATTGCTGTTTTCATTTACATGATCCATCTTCTTTTCTTCTGGTAAATTATTCATGAGTGCTTGTGTATTAATCATTGCCAGTTCTTCATCAGCAACCAGGTCATTCTCAGGAAGATGCACAGTTTCTCTCACTCTTCTGCAAGGGGTGACATGGCCAATATTCTGATCTGTCTCTTTAGGTGACTTGCTGTGCTGTAAACCCAAAGTTCGTGGAGGCTGAAATGCTCTTTTAACAGATGGAGAAATTACTGAACATATTGGTGTCAGTGGTGGAGGGGCAGGTATGCAACTGAGGAAGTCCATAGCTTTTCTCTTTTTGCTGGTTTTGAGATGGTCTTCATTAACTGTAGCAGGTGAAGGTGTTTTTGCTGACCCTGGTGTGACGAGTTTCATATGTGGTGTGCTAGTTGACAAAGGGCTTGGATGCCCCCTTTCAATTCTAGATGAGATCTGGGTAAAAGAGAGGTTTTATGTTGACTAGAATGTTCTTGTTTCATGAACTTCCTCAATGAGTTCCAAAAAATGGGGAATCCCCCTATCCCCTGCCCCGATATAAAAACATCATTCATATCCCATTTAAGTTTAGTTTGGTATCTCCCGATGTGATATTATTCCTTCAGGTGCTGATGATTGATAAATCACTGTTTACCTGTACGCTTACATTTTGTTTCTAAGAGCTAAGCAAAATGTATGGGAATTTTTCTATGCCAGATGATAAGAAATCAAAGCACTCATAAGTCTTCTACTGCCTTGGCTATGTCCTCCATTCGTGGTTGGTTAAATAAGTAAAAAGGAGAAAAAAAAATTGAAGAAAACCCAGGATAGAACATAGACCAAAAAATTTGAAGATAACAATACACACAAGACAGATGCTGCATAGCAAATCTTTCAAACACCAGGCTTGAGAATACACTTCATGTCTCATTTTTTAAAAAGATGATAATGTATGTAATAAACTATAAAAATATAAACTAGTTAGTCTATAAAATATATAAACTAAACCTTCAGAATTAAACATTAGCCCTCCCTCTGAAATGAAAAAGGATGCCTTATAAGCTTAAACTTAGTCCCCAGGACCCCAGGAACTGCTATCACACCAGGGTGTTTCCACCTCCCTTGCAATTTATGGCTGGAAGAATTGTTCTGACTGTGCTCAATATTCCACATCAGAAGCAGCTCACCACCAGCAGCTTTCATGGGAAACTTGAGTACTATTTAAAACAATTTTTGTCGAGACTGCTAAAATACATTTACTAGATGATACCTCTTCCCTTTTAAATCCTAGAAATAGTAAACAATATCTAGAAAAAGACCAGGAAGTAAATTCTCTCAACAAAGGTGGGAACTGCAGAATGCTTTGAAATAAAAATGTACAGATCAAGATTTTTCCTTCTGTGACATTCACATTGGATAATCTTCACAGTGGGACCAAAGAAGCACTAAATCATCTATAAAGAAAAGATGATTCATTTTACTCACATCAAATTCAAAATACTTAACATATGTTGTGGAAACACAGGCCACAAGGAAGTTTTCATGTACTGTTTGGAGGAAGGATAACCTGTCTCATGGCTCCTCCTGGGGAATAATCCTAAACTCACACACAGAGAAAAAGCTTCTAATCAGCTTGCATTGCTCTGAAAAGATTGGATGAAGTGGACTGAGAGGTGAGACCATTCACCACAGCTGTAACACTTGCTTAAATCCTTACTGCATGTACTGCCAGTACAAACACAGCATTAATTACCAGGAGCTTACCAAACTTCTATCCTCTGCATAGCTGCAGGAAGGAGAGGGGCTTTCCAAGCCACATCTTTTAGTTAAACCAGGTGCAAGCAAGAGATTTCTTCGTAGCAAATTCATCAATTTATTTTCCGCATCAGAGCAAAAGGAGGCCACATTCTGTAAGGGAGAACAAGAGTTTGCAATGCAGAATAGTTGGCTTTCAAACTATGTAAGGACTATATACACTACATTTAAGACTTGCTTTTCTCATCATTATCCCACTGGAATTTTATTTTATATCAAACCAACAACACAGAAGATCGCTGCACTTTCTGTCCATGGCAGATTCCCTATTGACAGGTACAAGTTCTTTTGCCAGCCAGAGATTCTGTGGCACATCCTAAAGACAGTGCTGGATGATTTGGAAAAAAAAACAAACAAAAAACACAAGACATTCAATCCTCCAGAAAAACCACATTAACATCTTACTCCACCTCCCAGAAAATCCCCCTCAAATTCAGCATTCTGTGCATTGTTTTAAAGTTTATCAATACTAACAGATTTTTTGGTGAAGGATGTAACACAGCAGTAACTAAAACTAACCGTCAAACAACACTTCTACAGGTTTACCTCTATCACACGTCTCAGTTCATTGACCTTCTCCTGAAGATAGCATTCCCTTGGACTGGCTGAGAATAAAGAAAGATCTCCAGCCAACAGCACGGGAATCTCTGATCTGAATTCAGACTGCCACTGAAGGTTGCTTGCAGAAATGAGCGAGCAGCGGACAACTACATCTTCAATAGCCAAGTGTCTGAGATCTGTCCAGATCTTTACTGCCACTAAATTATAGCTTTCATCAGATAAGTACACCACAGTAGTAAAACCTAAAAGCAGGAAGAAAGTCTGAATTAAACCTTTACATCTCCTTAAGTAAAGGTACTGTGATTTGGATCTACTGAAAAAAAAAGTCACACACATCTTGAAAAAGCTACATGGCAGCCCATCTGCATGGTGACAGGTACCTCATGCTTCTTCCATATTCTACACCAGCTTCTACTTATTACAGAAAACAACTCAAAGTCTGTGTCTTCAGAAACAATACTCATGTGGAAGTTTTCCTTTTTATCCAGATTATCCACCTCTTCCTATCCATGAACTCCAGTGCCTGAATTCCAGTTATTCCATGACACTGTACACAAAAGAGGGAGTTCATATACATGCAGTACAATGGTGTTTCTGCAGACGCTGAACACAGATGTGAGAACTTATGGCCACCATTTATGGAAAAAATATAAATATAAAAATATTCAAGTTGCTTTTGAGTTTAGATCCTGCCTTACTAACTTCCTGAGCTAGTAAGCAGAGACAGTTTTTCTTCAGAAATACAGATTTATCTGTCAGCATGTCACTGTGATGGGCCGTATTAGAAGGTTTTCACAGGCCTGAGATGCAGGTACAACACCAAGACAACTCTGGCTTTTGAAATAAAGAATTCAGTGCTTATTCAATGGGAGGACATGAATGTGGTCCACAGCATACCTGTTCTGCTAACAGAAACTACAACTCCGACTAAATCCACTTCAGCACATGGTGGCTGAAAAGAAGGATCCAACAAACTGGTGAATTCTAGAGCCTTTCTTGGGAAGAAAATCCGTACCAGCGTCTCCTGTGATACCTGATAAAACACAAAACTTCAGTATTTGGCACACTTATAGAATGTGACACATTCTAATGACGCACCTTTATGCCCTTGAAGCACTTACCGGTAGCTGTCGATACTGAGTTTTCTTTGTGGCTGTTAGCTGGATGTTGGCGGAGTCTGCCCTGCCCCTGGACTGGGACGCTGAGAGCTGGAAGATCCTGTAGCGAGCGCCTTCCTTCAGCAGGGAACACACGTCGGGCAGCGGGCGCCAGACACTCAGCACTGCTCCTGACAACAGCACAGTAAGCTCAGTTACCTGCTCAGTAACAATACGAAGGAAGGCTTTTAAACAAAATAAATCTACAGCACTCCCTCCTATCCAAAAGCCCTAAACCACGAATCAAACTGGAAATATTAACATGTAAGCTAAAATACTGTTGGGAAACTCTTCAAATCTACCTATGCTGGCCAGTTACCACATTTAGTTAAAAGTTACTTATAATTTTTCAAGCACTAACCTTTATGCGTTTCTTGCTTTCTGTAGTCTACCACATATAATCTCCATACTGCAGACACATCCCTTTTGTAACAACCATTTTCTTCCTGTTCTGCTGACTCTAAAGCCTTCTTGAATTGTTCCTGCATCTGAGTTTGTTTTTTGTCGTTCATCAGCTGCCTGTAAGCCTTCAAGGCTTTTAATTGGTCATCATTAAGATATCCCTGCAACCAAGAGAAAATGAACTCAGTATCTTTTTTATTAATCAAAACAACACTGGCAAGATTATTTTAGATAGCCTCTTTCTTGAGTGTTCATCTGTTAGAAGCAATTTATTTCCAGCTGATACACTACTTGAAATGAGGTATAGTAAAACAACAGGAGGCAGCAGTCTTACCTGGTACTCAGCTGGTGCTCTCTGGCCTGTGCAGAGCATTACACTACACACTGTTCTTACATGACAATTAGTGAGAAGCCTGCTTGAGAGTGCGTAACGAATGTGACTGTGTAACATAACAGGCAGGCTTGCCTGTTTCATATGAAGGCACATTAGGAAAAATTTCTGTAAGAATAAACAAAGAGTTGCACTTCTCCTCAGGCTGCTGTCTCTACGCTGACACAATGATTTACACTAAAATGCATTGTGAAAAAAAAAGAAAAAATGACTTTTCTGACCAAGTCTTCAAGACCCAGATGCCTGCACGTGCAGCTCCAGAGAGATGGATACCATTTTATCAAAGAAAGACACAGATCATATGGCTTTATAACAGATAAGGATCCTCACTTGCATAAGGCAAGGCATGTATTTAATTTTTAACAACTGGCAGGGATTAATCACTTGCATCTTTTTTAGCAAAGCCATAAACACTTAAAAGTTGTGATTCAACTGAAACAGGGAATGAAGACAATGAAGACAATCACATTATTCACCCAATTCAGTGAACTGCATGCAAGAATATGTGTATGAAACTCTAGACTGATGAGATGCATTAAGTTTTCATATATGCAAGACAAAGCAAAGTAATAAAATTACAGTAACATTAACTTTTAATTGCGCTATATCCTGGATTTTTATACCAAGAGAAAATTGCCACCCAAGATAATATTAATCAATTACAACAAGCCTTCATTAAGTTTTTTTCAAAATTTTTAACGTTAATTTATTTAGCAATAAGCATGCTGTAGAAAATATCAAAAGGCAGCAAAACCAAAGAGTAATTTAATGGGTGATTTTAGCAGAAGTTATTAAATTTTAATTTATTCCACAAGCTTTTCAAAATTAGTTCAGTAGGATCTACAGTTACCTCCATATAATCAGGATCAGATGCATTCTGAATTGCTTCATAAAGTTCTGCACCATCTTGCAAATTATGGATTTGCTGTCTTGTGACTATCTGTGATCTTGGTGTTCTTCTCCTGGTTCTCTCTGTTGAGAAAAAGCCTTTATGTGGAGTACAACCAATACACTTTAAAGTAAGGAAGAAATAATTTTGTAAGAAGCACAGTAGTACTTAGGCCTTGCCAGAATAAAAATACAAAACACATGTATAGCAGTTGATGTGTATGTATGTGTGTGTGTATATACACATATCAGGAAAATATAAACAGAAAAAAAATCTTATTCATTTAAATACAATATAGATTAGAATATTATACAAACTTTGGGGAAGCCGGTATCAGTGTCTGCACTTAGGAGAGGGTGTGAGATTTGATGGGCTGCCAAGAACCTTCATAAATACTTGACTACATTTTCTTTATGTCCATCACTTCCTCTCATGCAGCAGAAAAGTCTTAAAGAGACCGAGAAGTGGGACAGCAGGTGACCACAGGCCTGCACACGACGCCTCCTCGGGACATCAGCTAAATGCCAAGTTAATGCAGTTAAACTATTACCCTCTCCTTAGGTGAGTCATGTTGCTGCCAGAATTCTGATCAATTCCTTCAGCATAGCAGACTCCCGTGTACACAAGTTTACCAAACATAAAACAACGCACGAGGTGTCTGTCACAGCAGTGAAGTTAAGAATTACAAGGCCATCTCTGATTTCAGCTAAGAATTCCATACTAGAACTACTGTTAGAAATCACTGGCAGAGGTGGACAGTGACAGCCATTACAGAATTAGAATATAGCTGAAGTGGAAGGGACCTCTGGAGGTCGTCTGGTCCAACCCCCCCTGCTCAAGCAGGGCCACCCTGCAGAAGGCTGACAAAGACCATGTCCAGTAAGGACATTTTGACATCCAGATTTTGATTATCTCTAGGGATGGAGATTTCACAGCCTCTCTAGACAACGCTGTCAGTCAACCATCATAGTGAAGAAGTGTTTCCTGATGTCCAGAGGGAACTTCCTGTGTACCAGTTTGTGCCCATTTGGCTCTGGACCTGTCACTGGACACCACTGACAGAAGCCTAGGTCCATCTTCTCTGCACTGTCCTTTCAGGTATTTAAGTACATTGATCAGATGTCCCTGAGCCTTCTCCAAGCTCAGTGGTCCCAGCTCTCTCAGCTTTTCCTATGTCAGATGCTCCAATTCCTTAAACACATTAATGGCCCTTTGTAATATCTTCAGTGTGCCCTTCTGTCCCTTTTGTAGTGAGGAGCCCAGAACTGGACATGGCATTCCACATGTGGCCTTACCAGTGCTAAACAGAAGGGAAGGATCACCTCCTTAGACCTTCTGGCAACAATCCTCAACTTGTCCACCAGGACGGGGCTCTTTCTGCCAAGCTGCTTTCCAGATGGGTTGCCCCCAGCATGTACTGCTGCATGGCACCGCTCCTTCCCAGGTGCAAGATTTACAGCTTGCTTTGTTAAACTTCATGAGGTTCTTGTCAGCCTGTTTCTCCAGCTGCCAAGATCCCTCTGGATGGCAGCATAATCCTCTAGTGTATCCATCACTTGTCCTAATTTTCAGCATCAAACCTGCTGTAAGTACACCACCCCGTTCTCCAGATCATTAATGCATTTGTTAAAACAGGACTAGACCCAGTACTCATCCCTGGCATACACCAGGAGTTACTGGCCTCCAAACAGACTTTGTGCCACTAATAACCACCCTCTGGGCCCTACTGTTCAGACAGTTTTCAATCCATCTGCCTGCTTGCTCATCCAGCAGAGCTTCTCTCTGCAGATCTGAAGGGACACAGTGTCAAAAACCTTTCTGAAGTTCAGGTACTCAACAGCACTGGTCTCACCTCAACTGCCCAATACAGTGATTTCATCACAGAACGTTGTCAGGTTGGTCAAACATGACTTCCCCTGAGTGAATCCTTGCTGAGTAACTCCAAGTCACATTTTTGTACTTCATGTGCCTGGTAACAGCTTCCAGGATTATTTGTTCCATCATTTTCTCAGGGATCAGGGGTAAGGCTGACTGGACTGTAGTTTTCTGAGTGCTCCTTCCTGTCTTTTCTGAATACAGCAGACACATTTGCTTTCTTCCAGTCTCCAGGCACCTCTACCAATCAACTAATGATCATTTAAAGAGGATCAAAAGCAGCCCCACAGACATCAGTCAGCTCCTTCAGCACTTCTGAGTTAATCCCATCATCAGTCATGGACTTAGATATGACCAGTTTTCCTGAGTGTTCTCTAACTTGATCCTCTTCCACCAAGGGTACGTCTTCCTTGCTTCAGAATTTCCCCTGGTCTCCGTGGCCTGGGATTGCCAACCAAGGGCATTCAGTAACTCAGCATTCTCCATGGCTTGTGTCACCAGAGTCCCTGTCCCACCGAGCAGCTCCACTGACCTCACTATCTGCACAGTTATGCAATTATTCATGAGGAAAGATGCTCAGTGCTCAGTCTTGGTGTTCAGGTCTACTGAGAGACATCCTAGCAGTGCCCACCTCTGGGTGAAATCTTACAGTGCCACGCCCCTGAAGGGAATGAAATTATGAATTCTACAATTTTGTACCATTTCCCTGAGAATCATCTCAAGGATAATTTTTTAGTGGCCTGGCTACCAATATGTTCAAGAGGTGTTTCCTAGATTGCTGCAAAGCCATGCAAATAAGCATGTAACCATTTTGTACCAAAAGGTCTTGATACACAGGAAGCAAAAACCTGAAACAAAACAAAACCAACAGCAACAAAGAAAACCACCCAAAATCCCACCTCTGCTTCTCTATCCCCAGAGAAGATTTTTGACAATTTCTTTAGATTTTTCTGAAAACGTCAGAATATTTTCCTGTTCTTAATACATGTTCTGAAAGAATGAAAGCTTTACCTTCATGCTCTTCATATTCTGCTTGGATTTTTGCAAACAGAGCTTCCATTTTCTTTTGCTGATCCTCTGCGTGCTTGGCAGCTTCCCTTTCTTCAGCTCGGCTGTTACGAAAAATGTAGGAACCAGCTGATGTCTTTTCCACCCACTGAAATAAAAAGATTAAAATTAACCCAGGCTTTTTAAAAATTATTTTTAACATTACCTAGCTTCTCTTTCATACTCAGTGTTCAGCAAAAATCCTTTAAAAATGAACAGGCAGCAGACCTTAAGTTCTTCCAGTATAACAGATAAAAGGCAAAACTCCACAGCATTGGTGGGTAACTTGTCCAAGACACACAGAACGAAGCGGCATCCAAAACCAGATGATTCAAGTAGTGGGTATCAGTGTTGTAATTTAGATGATGAATGAATCCCACTGATAGATACATTAAGATACATACCATCAAACTCAATGCTTAAAAATAGACCAGACTGCATTTTACCCAACTTGTCTCTCCACATCAGCTGTACTGTCTGTTTTAACACCCTAGATTAGATGCTGTAAAAGAACTATGATGGAGTTCTGCAGATGCTCCTAAACCTTTTCTGCCTGAGATGGTTCCATAGGACTAGAGCCTTGTCCACAACCCTGCCAGAACTGGCTTGCCTGATTTGAAGAGGTCAGTGACCTAAACAAGGAGATCCACAGCTGCTGAAAACGGCCCCCTTCCTTCCCTTCCCATTTTCTGCACAGTTCTGTCTTCTCCCTTTCACTGGCTCTAGCACATATCTGACTTCAGCAGACTGTATTAGTTTGGTAACTCAACAGACAGCAGTTCATTGTGTGTTTTTAATATTATTATTAGTTACTTTTTCCTAGTTTAATGAATTAAATTACCCAAGTAACAGGACCAGGTGAGCTCCAGGTTTAGAACAGAGAAGCAGCAGGAGCATATAGTGAAAGCAAGATAAGGAAAGGTTGCAGGAGTAATCCTTATGAGGCAGTGAATTGTTGGAATAGCCTCTGCCTACCTCAATAATTGCACACCGTGTATTTCCTGCATTACTCACAGTTTGACACCTTTAATTAAGGCTACTATGATTCCTACACTCCTTGACTCTTGAGATAAAAGGAGACAGACAGTCCAAATCTTCCTATAATTTTGGTATGTTTGAGCAAGAGTCTCAGTGTTTAAAAAAGAAAAAAGTACATCAATCTCTTGACGTAGCCAGATACAAAGAAGCACTTTCCTCTCCAGCCCAGAAACCATTTACTGTGATGCAGTTACAAATTACAGTCCCATTTCTGAGACCTAAATAAATGTTTGATTCTACCAGGTAGCTCACATAATAAGTGCTGCAATTTCCTCCATTAAAATAATGATCTAAATAGCAAAATAATGATCCAAACCAAATGTTGCTAGTACCTTTGCAGAATTCATTCTGCATCTGCCACCAACAATATTATAATACCTTAGAAAGAAGACATTGAAGAAAGAATTCTAGATATACATGCCAAGTGTAACCTGCTCTGAGAAAAGAGTTAATAAAACAGGAAAGCTGTGTCCTGGTTAAACTGTTTACAACTGTTTTATTAAAAGAATTAATAACTAGCAGAAATACTGTTTCTTTTTGTGTCTGGTATTTTTATAAAACCAAGTAGTTGCAGTGAAGTCTGACTTGCAGTCAGTGAATACTGACTGCAGTATTTAAAATGTCTGGGTATCAAGTGGTATTTAAAAGATCTTAACTCTATTTTACACCATAATTGCACACTGTATTTTCAGTAATATAGAACTTACAAAATACAGTCAGCTACATGTAAGATAAAGTAATCCTACCAATGCTTAGAAATAGATAACTTTTTGTTAATATGTTAATAATAAAACAAGTGCTATACTTTTTAGAGCACAGAATTGAAATTCAATTATTTCTGGCTTTCTGAAGTTGAAAGCAAAGCCAACCAGAAGATACTGAACACAAACTCAAATTCTTCTTATAGTAGGATACCCCAGTCCTGAAATACTAAATACATGCACAATGCAAGAACCACTCCTGTTTATTTTACACATAATGTTATCTTGAAAAAAAACTTCAGCTCTTTATATTGCGTCTGATTTGAGGAAGGGCATCGCAATTAATTAATATAATTGAGATCTCATAGAACCCTGTTAGACTCATAAAATACTTACACCATACCTGAATAGGGTAAGTTCTTTGAATAACCACGTCAATACACCCCACCGCACCACCCTCGCCGTGCAGCGACGACAAAGGCAGAGGGAAAGGTCGGGGATCCCGATGAAATCCTAGTTTTGTGTGCCATCGCACACGGCGAGTGCTGTTTGCGGAGATCTGAGCAAGGGAAACGGTGAATGAGAAACTGTCACCGCTAAGCCGAAGTTACACCCAACTTATTTTATCTACAGGAATACTTACATATCTATTTTCACACTGACCTCGCTAAGAATATATCACTTTTGCACCTAAGCAGATCACATTTTAATTTAAAGGTTTCCTTTCACATTGGAGAATGCATTTTAAACAGAATCTAAAAATCTGATGAGCTAAAATTCTCTGGGAAATGAGAATATGAGACAAACCATTGCTTTTACTGAATGAGCAATTTCAGCATTATGTTGAAAGCCCTCTTTAAAGTTAAAGCTCCTTAACTAACCTCAAATGAGCCAAGGCCCTCTCCCCACCAGATCACCCTCTCATGACTTGGTTTCCTCCCCTCCCCCCTGATTCTTCCTCCAACTTCCATACTGTTTGAGGTGGATAAACTTTTTGCAACTTGGTGTTTAACCAAAGTAAGGAGCTGGAACTGCCAATACACATAGCAAAACTTGGCAGAATTTTATACTACAAACTTCTCTTCCAACTATATTGAATAACACCCTTGTATCATGTCTTACAAATCCCGCTATTAAACTTCAGCAAAGTCCATCTGTTTGTAAAGCCCCAATAACTTTTTTTGTTTACAAAAATGTGGCTCAAGTACTAAGCAGCATTTATCACATCTCTCAGTCACATCCAATCAAGCTGAATTAATATTTTATTTACCTTTAACATAAGGGAATCTGGGGCTTCCAGTGGTGTGCATCCATTTTGAGGACCAACAAGTTCTGCTCCATGCACTATGATCTTCTGACCAACAGTCAGCCGCCTTCTATCCAAGAAAGCTTTGAGAGGTGGATCCAGAAGAGCTCTGATCCCATACCAGCCATCAGTAACCTCAATTAAAGCTGCTGCTTTTTTACTTTCCATGTTCTTATTGCTACTGCTAGGAGATACAACTGTGTTCAGCGATATGATTTTGGAAATACACAGTACAAGTGTTTTACCTGCTGCATCATCTCTTTCCATTATTTTTCTGATTGCTGATCGTTTACTTTTATCAACTTCCAAATCATACCTACAAAAAAGAGTTTGTGCTTTGTTACGGCAAACAAAATCCATCACACTTTTTCTTTAAACACAATTGTAGCAAACTATTGGTTACATAATCTACATGATTAAACACCACTGTAGCAAAGCAAGTATTTTCTACATTTTGCAAGTAACACACACTATTGTTTGTTTTTAATAACACACACCAATGTAGTTTTTAATACTGCTATTGTAAGTTTAACAATATAAACATTCTGCTAAGTAGCGAATGCAAGGTAGGTGTGCTTATTTTGTAATATTGATGAACCAGAAAGCACACTGTAACACAAATTACAGCTCCCAATGTATTACTATATACATACCTGTATTTCAGCTGCAACAGGACCATTTCTGGTGTCAAACATCTGTTAGCAAATTCGTGTGGGAAAGACACTTCCATGGCTGCCAATTTCCATACAATCCATCTGTAGTGATTGTAAACCCAGGCCTCTGTTATTAGATTGGGATCCACACCAGGAGTGTCACAGAGGGCTCTGCAGATAAATTGTTAATAAATTAACCTGAAATCCACTGCAAATTTTAACTTGCCTATTTTTTAGACTATTTACACCATTGAAGAATTCCCAGAAATTTCCAGAATTGACTTTGCTTTCTGTAATGTTCAATGAAGATCAATCACTAGCAACATTAATCTACATAGCAAATTTACAATTCTATAATATCTTTATTTACACTAACAGAGGTGTACTAAAAATGCATAGTAAAAAAACAGTAGTCAGAAGCTTTAAAATACCACTGTGTTGGATTTATTCTAGGAGACAAGAGAATTGATAACTAATAAGTTGCATAGTTGTCCTAAGTGCCTAAGTAACAGTACCTGTAAAACTCCTTTTTGCCAGCTTTTCCCTCATCCGTAGGTATTAGCCATCCTCCATCAGCAAGCTGCATTCCATTTCCAGCTAACAAATACTCTTTACTGAAAAAGTCTTTGATGAGAAACTGGAAAGATTCTGCATTTGTGCTGTTAACTTGTACGCATTGTTTTGAGACACCATATGTGTATAGCTGAAAAAAATCAGATGCAGAAGACAAAATAATGACAATACAGTAAGAATTCAAGAGAGTTTAAATATCCAGTCTTATAAATTGAGATTAAATATTTCCTTAAGGTTGAGACAGCTTTTGTCTGACCTTGCTATTCCATATGTAAACCATGGAGAATGGAGAATTCCCAACAACTCTTTTAGCAGAACAGCATCATTGTTCTTTGAAAGTGTTTAAAAAAATTCAACAGGTTTTGTACTTTCACTGTACCAAAAGCAAGAGCACTTTCATATAGATTTACCTAAGCTTAAATCTTAACTGTTCTTTTAAACCAGCTCTTCATATGCCTTATGATTGGTGGATTTTTTTCCTGTTTGATTATAACACTAGAGATTTATGACCTTTATTATTTGGAATAGTTATATACTACTTAAGTACTGTAGTAACTGGTGTAACAGCTACTGTAAATACTTACCTAAAAACTGAAGAATGTTTCTATTCAAAAGCTACTGAGATTTTGTTTGCTAGCCTTGAGAAACAGATGTGAGATAGAAAATAAAAATATATCAATATACCTCTTCTGTGGAATAAAAGCTAGGAGATTTCTCTTCTACTGCAGTTTTCAGAGAGATTCTATTGCTTGCAGATGTTTTAATGACATAAAGAGTGCCTGGCTGTGAACGAATATTTTGTCTACGTTTCTTTTTAATTCTCATTTCCTGCAGATCTCTGGCACAGCGGAGATTTGTCACCATCCTGGCCATAGCTGCAAATTAAAAAACCCCAAAACATCAAAATCTTTTAAAAGCATTATCAAATAAAGATACAGTCACAGTGTAGCAGATTCAGAGCAGCATTTTTTTCCATGCCTCTCTGCAGATTATTAGAAACTGCAAGTCTAAGTATTAGAAGTTTAATGCATTTAAAAAGCAGTGTTTACTGAAGGCATTTGAATATTTATATGAAACAAATTACATATCCATATTAATTTTATTTAAGCCCCTGAACTAAACTTCCATCCACGTATTGTTCTCATCAGACTGAACTCAGTCTTCACAAAAAACTCCAAATGGAAAGAAATTAGTTGATGACTACAGAATCCATAATCCTGAAATTTTGGCCTGCTACTGCAGGATCTAATTCTGCAAAAATCTTCATACATCTGTTCAAATATACACAAGTCCTTCTGAAAAAAAATCCAGACTATTTGATTGTAAATTATAGAAATAACACACATCAGAGCATTCAAGAGAGCTTAGAAGACATAAGCCCACCTTCTTAAGTTGAACAGTTGAACATTTAAAGTCTGCCTCTTTGAAAATTACCCAATCAACCATTTATAAGGCTAAGTCTACATTTTAATTAGAGAACATAATGAAAACAAGCTTCTGTAAAAGTGAATGAAGTATAGCAAGGCTAATCTAAAGTTCCTAGATTATTTTACCTGAGGTATATAAAAGAAATCAAATATCAAGTGAAACATAAGCTATCTTGTTTCTAAGCACTGTGTGAAATATTTTTCATCTTCTCAATTAACTTTGGAGATAAACACAGGATATGCTCTTTTAGGAGTGCAATATAAAATATTAGGAAAGTAGTAATTTCCTACTTTTCCTGCCAAAATAAAAAAAGCCTTAAAAAGAAGCTTCTTTTTATTAAAAAAAAAAAA